>BGPR01025080.1:0-12724 GCA_013235015.1 Araneus ventricosus | reverse complement strand
TTTTTTTTACCTGCAGGCCGGTATGGGGAATTTTTTGCGCCCTCTTCACCGAAGTGACAGCGCACCTGAGCTATTCTCCGCTTCCACACAGAAAAGCTTCCACTTTTTGGAGAAAAGAACAATCAACAGAACAGACACACATGTACTTTAATACTCGCATTTTAGTTTGTTTTTGTGGACTTCTTTATTTGATTAGTTTTTCTCTCTTGTTTGTTTGATATTGTACACTTCATACTCATATTTCTTTCCTGTTTACAGTTTTTGTTTGTATATGGTTTTATACGATACTCCCCTTTTGTTTCTTGTATATTATTCCAGATTTTTAGATTTGTAGTTTTGTAAACTTTTTCATCTCTCTGCCTTCGCCTTTATTTGCTAGACAGTTAAGGAGCGTCTTCCGATGTCTCTTCCGCTACACTGTTCAAATAACCAAAAGGTTATAGTCGTAGGGGTATGAAGTGGTGTTCTGTTCTGTTCTAGATAAAACCAGATAAGTCAAAACGTTACAATTTAAAACGAACTAACGTTTACCAGAGCATTTATTTGGGAGAGTTAGGAATTGACAAAATGAAAAAGTTTTTCGATTTTTTTTTATATATTTACGAAAAGGTATTCGGAGTAGAAACTGAATTTATTTTCTTCAGAATGTATTGAAAATTGTCAAAAAAAAGAAGTGATCATATTAAACTATTTCATTTTGTTCGAAGTTAATTTATCTCGGACTTGAAAATTCAACTAATCATATCGCCAATTTATAGTTATCATTTTAACATTGCACAGTTGAATGGAACTATTAAACATTTTCAAACTTGCAATCACCCAACTAAAGCGAAAGTAAAATTGTAGGGCAATTATTCTAGTTTCTAAATCTTTGTGGTACAAATCTTGCACGGAATCTAGTAAACTGATAAGGAAGATTACAATGGTGAAGCAGCTTTCACTAGGTAGTTTTTCGAAGGACAATTAATATTTGCATGTCACTTTCATACGTGCTTTGAAAACGAGTTTTTTTTCCTGGTTGAAGTAGATAAAAATATCTAAACCACGTCTATTTTTAGTGGTGAATCTGTATTTCAACTTTCTAACTATGCATGTTGTCACAGTTTACTTTTAAATAATACATTGTCAAATATCTGTAATCTAAATATTTTAATAGCAATTTAATTCTTCTAACGGCCCCGAGTTAAAAGCTTCTTTTACGACAATCATTATAATAATTTGTTTACAAGTATCTTTAAATGATATCCATTAATTAAAGCTCTTAAACAATAAGTTTAATTATAGATTATACATAACAAGAAAACTTCGGTAAAGTATCTATTCAAATACGTTTATTAATCAACCTCATCGACTTAGATAAATATTAGATAGAACTAGAAAAAAATCACAATTTTTCATTAAAAATTACAATTATTCCGTCTGCGGCATTTTCGTCAAATATAAAATCAAGAAGATCCAAATATATTTTTCGTTAAAATAGTCGAATTTCCGATGTTTTAGTTGTGAAGCTCGTTTTTATAACTAAGAAATGTTGCTTTCTCTTTATTACGTATAAGCAGGGCCATGTTAACAAACTTGAGCGTCCTGGGCTAGAGTAATTTATGGACCCATCTGAACCGCAAAAAAGGAATATGAGGGCCTATGGCCCAACGAAAAGACCTACCTAATAAAATAATTGAGGAGCAAAATAAAAACAAATATCACCTATTCTCATATCTTTACATTTAACGTACTTAAGATGACATTTAAATAAACTTTGCAGTTCAAAATTAAGATTATTCAGCATAGTAAATTTTTAAGCACCTTTGGATCAATGGCGCTCCTGGGTTACAGCCCAATTAGCCCATTGGATTAGACGGCCCTGCGTATACTAAGAGAAAGTCTTGTAATTCGCAAAAAATTCGACCTCGAGATTCTGATTCTCGTGTACGAGAAAGTAAAATTCTTTTTTACTTTCTCGTATACGAAGAGAAATTATCGTTCTTCGCAAAAAATTCGACCTCGAGATTTTGATTCTCGTATATGAAGAAAAAGTATTGTAATTCGCAATTAAAAGGGGACCTTGAGACTTTGATTCTTGTATATGACGAGAAAGTATTGTAATTCGCAAAAATTTCGACCTCGAGATTTTGATTCTCGTATATGACGAGAAAGTAAAATTCTTTTTTACTTTCTCGTATACGAAGAGAAATTATTGTACTTCGCAAAAAATTCGACTTCGAGATTTTGATTCTCGTATATGACGACAAAGTAAAATTTTTTTACTTTCTCGTATATGAAGAAAAAGTATTGTAATTCGCAATTAAAAGGGGACCTTGAGACTTTGATTCTTGTATATGACGAGAAAGTATTGTAATTCGCAAAAATTTCGACCTCGAGATTTTCATTCTCGTATATGACGAGAAAGTAAAATTCTTTTTTACTTTCTCGTGTACGAAGAGAAAGTATTGTAATTCGCAAAAAATTGGACCTTGATATTTTCATTCTCGTGTACGAGAAAGTAAAACTTTTTTACTTTCTCGTATATGAAGAGAAAGTATTGTAATCATGAAATAATTCGACCTCGAGATTTTGATTAGTCTCCGCGTTTTAGACCTCACCGAGTCCGAAAAACACAATTTTGGAATTATGTCCGTCTGCCCCTCTGTCTGCGAACACGATGGCTCAAAAATGGTTAGAGGTAGATGGATGAAATTTGATATATAGTATATATAGTCTTGCTCCAAAATCGTAGATTTTTTATCAAGTTTGGAACGAAATCCGTCCACGGGAAGTCTCTTTGTCTTCGTTCATGTGAACAAACTTTGGTGCCCAGTTTTATCATCAAAATTGTAAATTTGTATTGAATTTCGGACCAAAACCGAACTGTCAGACCTGTGTATCTGTCTGAATATTCGCATTCATTTTGAACTCGATATCTCCAAAACGCAATGACTTTCATAAATGAAATTTGATGTTTGGTTTCTAACCTCAATTGTAAACCTGTAGAAAATTTTGGTTTCGATCGGTAGAAAATAAAGGAAAAAATTGCATGTCGGTTTCCTTCATCACAGTCTGAAGCACTATACACGCCATATTGTGCATTGGCTCCCATTTGGCGTATTTTACTCCTGCTTGTACTGTTGCCCTATCGTCTTGTCACGGCCTACGAGGGCAATATAATTCTAAACTAGCTGTGTGGCCCGGCGTTGCACGGGCTATCTTGAATAATGGGATATTCCCGGGCGGACAGAAGTGGGGTCATGTGAAGCCTTGGGATCCATATATTTTCATATGGACCGCCTTCGTTTGTTTCATCAAATATTGTCACTTACTTTCCCCAACAAACGATAAGAAGTTAAACACCTTAATACAAAAAGACGGAAAGAAAACGATTTTTTTCTCGATATTAATGCATCCAAACACAGAAGCTCTTCAAAAAAGGAATACCAGCTTCTGTTAAATAAACAAATGGAAATGAAAGAACAACGTATGTGAACCATTTGATTTTAAAAGGGGACTTCTGCAGACGCGACTGAAATTACTTTTTTTTTGCGTTTTTGATTTGATGAATGTAGTTGCATTGTTTGTTGTAAAACCTGAAATTCTGCCATTCACAGTTATGGTGTAGTAATTCATCCAAGTTTCCGTATGATGTTAGAAGGGGACTTCTGCGCGGAAGAGAATCTTCAATCGACCCTCAAGAGATCTAAAATTAATTTACATCACTATTTTTTTACTAATTTTAGTTTTTAAATACGAATTTTACTTAAAAACAAACAAATTTTACATTTTCTTTTGTTTTGTAAGATTTAAATTTATTTATAAATAAACAAATTTTGAATTTAATTTGAGTTTAATTGATATTTCTTGATTCATATTTGTTTTTCCCTGAATTTTTTAAAATCTGAATTTTACTTAAAAACCAGTAACTTTCCAAATTTAGATTTCTTTGCATACAAAGACACTTTTACTTTTACTTGAGTTCCGATACACCAGGCTTTATAATTTTTTTCCTGAATTGTCTTCTTTAAATCCGAATTTTACTTAAAAAAGAATAACTTTAAAATTTATTTGGATTCGTTTAAGTTTACTTTCAAATAAATTAATTTTGAATTTTATTTGAATTTCCTTGATATTTCTAACTTCTAATTATTTTTTCCTTGAATTTTTTTCCTGTTTTGAACTTTACATTTTTCTTATGAACGAATAACTTTAAAATTCTATTTTATTTTGAGGCTTTAAATTTAAATGTACTCACAAATAAATAAAATTTGAATTTTAGTTAAGTTCCATTGATATTCTTGGCTTTATAATGATTTATTCCATAAAATTCTGAAGCTTTTATGTTGTTTGATTTTAAAAGAGGACTTCTGCAAAATTTAAATTTGAATGCTTGCAAAAATTAAAAATTGTATTATTTTTTGATTTTCGTCCATAGGTTCATATTTTACTCTGAAACACATTAGAGATATCTTCGACTCTAATTTCGATGTTGTTTACAGCCCATTTTTTTTCTCCTCCTGTAAGATTTTAAAAATGTCAGAAGTTTCCGTTAAAAAAAATGTGTTTCATGTTATTTCTGCTCAATAGATGTCAGCAAATGACTTATATAACAGTAATAAAACACCGTAAAACGAAAAAAAAAGCAAGAAAATGATTTTCTTCCGATGTTTTCATAATTCAAAACACGAAAGTTTGCTAAAAAAGAAAAAAAAACTTTTATACAATTTAAAACCAGGTTTCGTTAAATAAATAAGTTTGACTACAAAAAAAAAATGCAAGAACTTTGGATGTCAAAGTCATCAATAGATGACAGCACGGTGAAATCACAATCATTATGAAGTTTTTAATTATTATCTTTTTAACTTATTATAATTTCGGAATTTAAATGGCCGAAATGGATTCCTTGGATTATTTACCAACTTTCGGTATGAATTTTAATAGTTATGATGATACCACGAGAACTGTTGCCACCAAACTGTCTGGTTTACGGCGGTCGCTATAGCAAGTGTTTATGATAGGAAAGATACATTTCGAATAGGAGGAATCCAACGGAAGTCGGAGGTTTTTTATTCATGGTGCCAGTTTGCGGCGGAACACATTTGAAAGAACTTCAACCTACTAGAAATGGATTCTTAGAACCTGGATGGATTAGAACCTGTTTCTATACCGACCGCCGTAAACTAATCAACTTGGGGGCGACAGTTCTCGTGGCGAACAAACAGTATACTAATCTGGGGGAAACCACTCCCAAAAGTTTAAAAACCATTTATCAAAAAAATAATATTCATATTAAATTTTTGTTTAACAACAAATAAAGTAGAGACATAGTATTCGACATAAAAGGATGTTAATGATGGCGAATAAGTGAAATTGGTGGATAACAATGAAAGAAAACTAGCAATTTCTTTTTTCAAAAAAACCCATGCACTATGTATTAATATCCTTCGTGTTAAGACTGATGCTTTCTAGCTGCGGTATCATTCATGAAAAGTAGAGCGTCTGTAACTGTAACCTTCTCTAACTGTTCAGTGTATTTCAAGGATGCTTCAATAACATTTAATTTATTTTTATGAGCCATTTTAATGCTATTGATCCCCCTCCCTCTTGACTATTCTTGAAGCTCAACCATCCACGCAAGGACTATTAACTCTTCTTTTGCCAAAATAAAACAGTCGCATGGGGGGAAAACTGATTTAAACACACAAAACATGGTAAAAAAATAAACAGATGTTGCCAATGGCATTCACGATCACAGCTATCCACCTGACTAGGAGTTTCCGGCAACACTAACTATACGACCATGCAGGTGTCACAAGCAGGCTCGACTTGGACGCTCTACAAATACTCATAACATCTGGTTTACCTAAAGTGACCATTTATTTTTCTCTCAAAACGGACATCTATTAATTTTTAGGCAATAATTAAGGTGATCTTTTGTTTTTTCCGCTCAAAACGGGACATCTACTAATTTGTAGGTAATAGGTATATTCAAAAAAACTCATATTTCTTCATATTATTTATAAATGAAGAAGATCAAGAATGAACAGAGGAAAGTTCATAATTTATGTGGTCTTGTATTTATCAGAAGAACAAATTTGCTTAAGTATATCTGGCGTTGATTTCAAATAAGAATGAAATTCTTGGCCAGATTTATTAAAATTTTCACATATAACGTCCTATGGAGTACTTCTTTGCTTTGCAAACGGGTACTTAGTTTGTATGTTAACATTAAAAGTATACTGCCATTTAGGCATTGCTAAAATGTAGAGTAACAAGAAATTTAAATTGACTACAATAACTTCTTTTAATACTTCTTTTAAAAAAACAATACTCACTCGCCAAGAAAGCTGCTTCCAATTTTCGCGAATACATCGACCTACAACCACGTTACTGAAAATCGAGTCATGATTGGTAGAAAGTATTCTTTTGCTTCATAGATATCTGGATAAAATAATGAATCACCCGATAAATATTTGTAATAAAACTAAATTTACTAGCATTTTTATTTAGAGTAGTGAAAAAACAATAAATGAGGCTCCACACTAAATGCAAATAATAAGCCCAAAAGATAATCTGTATTGCCCTCTATTAGTCAACAAGAAAGGCCAAAATAGAGAGAATGAGAAGAACCAGGAATAATTTTCATTAAAAATAAAAGCCCGTAACGCAGAAATTATAAGCAATGAAAAGATGTGATGTGATTCAAGATGGTGTGGATACAATAATTAATAATTAATCTGGTATAATTTTACCCCATCTTGCGGCTAGAATAAATTTAATCCTATATAACTTTTAATCACAGGAAACAGCAAGAAGCACTGCCGTCGGAATTTTTTTATTTTCCACGTCTTTTTTAAAATTTGTTACCATGGCTTACTCGTTTTCTGAAAAAGGGACAATTTGGCGTCCCGAAGCTGTACCTGGGGTCAACGGGACAGGTTCCCTTAAAACGTGACGGTCCCGTTCAGAACGAGACGTATGGTCACATTAGGCTTGCCCATCCATAGTGAAAACTACAGAGAACATTTTTCTTTCTAAGAATTTTAGTCTATAATGAACCAATGTCAGTTACTGCGGAACGATAGAAAATTGTTTTTTTTGTTTGAATAACTACAGTTCTGTCCACTTTATGAACTTGAAACGAAACTTCTTTTAAAATATATTTTTGGATATAGAAATGAATTAATCATTTGCATAAATTTAACTTATGCAAAATGTGTTAATGTACAAAATGTGTTAAAATGTTACTAAATATTCAGAGATTTTGACAAAAAAAATTTGATATAATTTTTCAAAATTTTATTCGAATACCATCTATCTTAGTTTCTTCCCTTTCTTTTTAGATAAATTGTATACAGAAGCTGTTTTAAAAAAGGAAAATGTTCATCAAACTACAATTTTTAGTAAATCAGTACGCTCATGGCGTTCCCATGGAATCAGGACTTCAACAAAATGAAAAAAAAAACCGCCCACAATAACATGAAAAAGTTTTGAAAACAAAATCAAAATAAAAGATACATATTATTGATTTTCCCTCTTAATTTTTTTCGCGAAAATGACATTTGTAGAAAAACAGTACAGAGTACGTTAATCCAAAACAATATTATAAAATTGCAACATGAAATTCATTATTATACAGCAAGCAAAATATGCGAGACAAATAAGCAAGTTAAGATACTTCCGAAAATAATATCGAAGTCATTCAATTGAAGGTTATGACGTCAGCACCGTCAGGCAATGAAATTGACAGCAACTTTCCGGAGAAAATGTCGCGGGAAGAAACTCGCTAGAGAAAAATATCTTTCAACTGACCAGGAAAAAATTAATTTAAAGAAAAGGAAACGACATTTTAACCGTTCTTGTTTTAAATCCACCAGAACCGTTCCAGTTATAAGCTGAAAAAAATTGAAAAAAAAGTGTTATTAGAACGTCGGATGCAGCAAATTTAAAAACAAAAATAAAATTTCGATGGCAAAACTGACTATTTTTCAAAAATTTCTCAAAATTCAGTAAATTACACTTGAAGCTCAAAACAATTTCATTAGAAAGAAAATTGTTTGCTCTATCCGATGGTTTATCAATTGTTTTCGAACTAAAATCAGAAATGTTATTGTGGACAAAAATATTTCAAAAATCACCCAAAAAAGCACAAAACATTAAATAGAAAATTTCCCAGATTAAATTTTAAAATTCAGGCTTCGAGGCGCATTAAGTCACCTTTACGGATAACTGTGTGCCAAATTTCATGGCTATGAATGCGATAGATTCGTATGGACATCGCGCTCACGCACACAAGGACGCACGCACGCACACACACAAACATTGCCTTTTATAAGTATAGATATATAGATAATTTCAATGAAATCACTTTAACACATTTTCCGACGTCAGTTTTGGAAATGGTCCAGACTGACCATGTTGCTACCAAACTGCTTCTGCACTTGCGCATCACTCATGTGAATCTTTATCACAGAAATATAATACAACTGAGAACTCTGAATCATTCAGAACTTCCAGAATAAAAAAATTCGCTTCTATTGCATCTTATACGACGAATTAAAATGAAACTAAAGAAATCTATTTCCTGCGTTAGGCCATGACACTCAAAACGTGAATTCGTGCTTACTACAAATTACGATTAAAACATGCTTCATGCAGCAAGGTTTTATCTGCAGAAATACAACCGGACATCTAGAAAAGGACCTGTTAATTGCTACTAACAGTATCTATTATTAAAAAAAATCTACTTTTTAGCTCGCTGATAAAAGTGTGTTTTATAAAATTTATTTTTATGATTTCTGTTTTAAAATATCTCGTCGGAACATGCTACAGAAAAGTGAAAAAAGACTAAACGATATTTTAAAATACGAACTTTACAAAATGTCAATCAGGAAGGTTTAATATTAATCGTTTTTAAAATCATTCTACAGAAATAACTGCTGACTACAGTAATTAGCAGTTATTATAAGCTTCGGTTAAAACAAATGGAATGATATTACTAGGATGGAAGAAGAAGCAAATATCTTATTAATTATTATATAATTAATTTCAATTTAAACTTTTTTAAGTGACTGAAATCACTTAAAAAAGTTTAAATTGAAATTAATTTCATCGATGAATTATCTGAGGAGTATATTATCATAGGGCCATTCTTTTTCCTTCATTATTAATTTAAGAATCTTTTTAATTAAGACGCATATTTTAAATTTTTATTTTTTAAACTAAATGATCTTAATATGCGTAATTCCATGTAACATTATAATCTTCATTTTAGCTTCAAATGCATCTTTCCTCGTAACCCGCTTTAGTCATTTTGTGACAAATATTACCGTGTAACAAAACAGGTGAACAGAAACTTCTCTTTTAAAAAGAGAAAGAAATTTCTCTTTTTAATTCTCTCGGTTTCACAATAAGGCGCCATCTGTAGTTTATTTTCTTAAAGAATTGTAATTTATAATTCTTATGGGTAAATATATTAATACATTAGTGTTTCTTACGAGAATACGATTACGCGTTATTTACTATTTCAAGCGATGTATAGGAACTAAAAGGCTAACCTCTTGGAAGAAATGTATTAAGTTCTCGACTTCAAAATTCGAATTCTTTTTGGATTGTGCTTTGAAATTGTAGAATGGCTCGTTCATATAAATGAATGTGAAATATTGATCAAACTTCTGTAAAAGGTAGTACGCTCATTTCTAGCTTTGCTTGGATGAATTAATATTTCTATCAAAAATATCCAGGACATCTAAATTAGCACGTCCATCTGTAATGACAATAAAACTAGAACATTGATTTTAAAATTAATACATTACAATGGCGGAGTTTCTCATTGCTGTTACACTCAAAATTAAAAGAATTTCTTTAATAGAATCTTTTTTAATAAAATATATCTATCAGGGACGGATTATCAAATAGACAAAGTAGGAATTACTTAGGGTCCCCGCAACTTTGCCTACCGCCCCCAACGTCACGTGATTTTTATATATATTTCCAAGGCAATTTAATGTGCATTCATTTAATTTACAAGAATCGTGTTCTCGAATTTATTCAAATTCAATTATCGCTTAGATTTCAGTATATATATATATATATATATATATATATATTCAAATTCGTTTGCAGATCAGTGTAGTCAAATATGTTTATATATATTTCCAAGGTAATTTAATGTGCATTCATTTAATTTACAAAAGTCGTGTTCTCGAATTTATTCAAATTAAAATCAAATATCGCTTAGATTTCAGTATACATATATATTTTCAAATTCGTTTGCAGATTAGTGTAATCGAATATGTTTATATATACTTCCAAGGGAATTTAATGTGCATTCATTTAATTTACAAGAGCCGTGTACTCGAATTTATTCAAATTAAAATCAAGTACCGTTTAGATTTCAGTATAATTTTTTTCAAATTCGTTTGTAGTCAAATATGTTTTGCAATTGGCTCGCTGATTCAACAGTCCTGCAAACTTTTTATTAGAGGAATTAGATTGTGCTAAAAAAGTTTTATAAATTTTTAAAATTACTTTTAAGTTTAACTTTTGCAATTTTGTTTTATTTGCTAGATGCTGAAACCAGTTCTCCTGAAGGTGACTCGTAGTTAAATATTTTATTATTTCAGTTTGTTTTAATATTTGGTTTTTAAAAACTGCTTGCATAGAGATTAAATGAAAAATCAATAAAAATGTTTTATTTTGGAAGCTTGGGAGGGAAAGAAAGTCCCCGGAGCTTGTATTGGCTGTATGTCCCTAACTAAGCTAAATCGGGCCCTGATATATTTCTTCTTAGAGGAAATCACAAATTTTCGGTAGGGTTTCTTCGAGAAAACTGGTGATTGGTAAAAAAATTTGAAAAAAAAATTCAAGAAAAAGTGGAATATCAAGAAGACACAGACTAGTAAAGTAAATTTATACTCGCGTTATACACATCAAATGCATCTAAACAATTAAAAAAAATTCCATTGAGCAGAAGATCGTGACTTCGTAGTTCCACTTAGGACAATGAGTAGTTAAGTGGGCAATAGCTCCCGCAATTACGTGTAGCATGTGAGCTGTGGCATTTAATTCATTGTATAATTGTGTCATTCACTTCAATGTTCGCACAGGTCATTTTTAAATATTCCTTTTTCTGAGAAGCATATAATTAATGTAATAAAGGATTCATGATTTTTTTTTTATTTTTTTTTTGATCAAACGAAAATTGTATATAAATTAACGTCAACAAGTAATTGAATTGCTTACGGCGTTAAAGAAAATTAAGGATTTTGCCCTTAATTTTCTGTTATAATCCGAATTATTTGTTCTGAATGAAAAAAGGATGGAATTTATAAAAAAAAAATTACTGCCATTTATATGATTATTAATGAAGGATTAAACGTAAATTGTTTTTCAAACTGTAACTATCTGAACATCTAAATGTATTAGTCACAATATTGCTTGTACCTTGACTTCAGTTTCATAAACAGGAAGAAATTTTGATTCCCTCTCAGTCCTGCAGCAATCACAAAATGCTTATTTGTTGGAAAAATTTAATCGTGGATTTCATTTTAATAAATATTAACAAAATCCTTTTCAAATTTGTCTTGAAAAAACATGGCAAGAAAATATTTATCTTTATTAGAAATTAAGAATTGAAAAAGAAAGCGGGCTGATATGACTTTCTTTTTAATACCAATTTTTCACCATAATAGTTTTGTCATCCACAGTGCATTATAGATGGCGCCACAATTTCAGTTCTTTCATCCGATTTTGCCAGAAAATTTCTCTCTTTACTCTGAAATCTCTCAGCGAATTTTTCGGTGCTATGTGTTTCAGACAGAGTACACGCAGTGGCGGATTTCCGCACAGGTGTTTGAGGTGGCCGCCTCGTACCTCTGGACTCTAGGGGCCTCAAAAATCTATGCGAGAAACACAACAGCCTTTTTTATAGTGTAATCCTCTCCTCACTGACAAGTTTCTCCCTCTTTGCTTTAAAAAAAAATTAATGAATGAATAAAAGCAGCCAAACGAAACGTTGCCGTTGGGGGGGGGATTAAGTCCTAGTGTGGCTTATGTGTATCATTACTAATAAATTAACCTGCTAGTTATACAAGAATGTGCTTTATAGAAAACTAGATATGCAGAAGACGACATTCCTTTGATGATACGTCCATTGTACCCAAGACGCGATGGTCTCTAAATTGATTTCTCTGGCGTAGAACTGCGCAGGGCTGTATTATCAAATAAGTAAAGTAGGTAACTTAACTGCTTAGGGGGCCCCGCATTTTTGGGGGTCAGATGCATCGTAATACTTTATTTCTTGCATTATTATCAAGGTAATTTAATTTAGGGCTTTCATTTAATTTTAAGAATCGAGTACTCGAATTGAATTTAAATTAAAATCAAGTATCACTTAAATTTCAGGACGTTATTCTTAGGATTTTTTTTTCGTGTTTTCAAATTCGCTTTCAGATTCAGTGTGGTCCGGTTTGTTCTGCAGTTAGCTAGCTGTCTGCGAAAACTTTGGTCAACTTTGTATTACAGTATTTAGATTGTTCAAAAAAGTTGACATTTCCCCCCCCCTCTTTTTAAAATTTACTTACTAAATTAAGATTTCGCATTTTTTTATTTAAAAGATACTAGCACCTACTCTCCTGAATGTGATCCATATTTAAATATTTTGTTATTTAAGTTTGCCTTAATATTTGTAACTTCAAAACAGCTTGTATAGAGATTAAATCGATTCTAACACACAGTA
>BGPR01025079.1:0-22628 GCA_013235015.1 Araneus ventricosus | reverse complement strand
TTTCTACTCCCAAAAATATGTTTGACTCTGTAGTTTCTTTAACCTCTGTTTCTTTCTTCACACTCCCAATGACTTGGTTTATCATCTCTGCTGAACTGGAAATAATTACAAAATCATTCCAATGTGAATAAATTCTTTGCCTGCCCTTTTGGTATATACTGAAGGGTCAGATTTTAATTTTTTTAATCCTGCTTGTGCTAGAATTTCACTGAACTTGTTGTACCAACATCTCCCGGATTGTGGCAAGCCATAGATACTTTTATTAATTTTGAATACTTTGTTGCTTCTTAACTCATATCCTTTTGGTGGTTCCATATACAATTCTTCATTGAGGATTCCATTTAAGTAAGCAGTTTTAACATCAAAGAATTTTACAACTGATTTTTTCATTGCTGCAATTTTCAGAAGGATTCTTAGTGAGTCCCATTTCATGACTGTACTAAAACCTTCTTCAAATGCCTTGTCTCTGTCCATATCCAACTGCGACTAATCTAGCCTTATAAAGCTTTTCATCATCCAATTCTTCTATCTTGTATACCCAACGACTTTTGATGACTTTCTTGTTTTGGGGTCTCTCCACCTCTTCCCATACATTGTGCATTTCAAACGAGTTGATTTCCTTATCCATTGCATCTTTCCATTTATCTTTTTCTTGTGAAAAAGCTGCATCTTCATATGTTTCTGGAGTAGCATCACTGACAGCATATACTTCATAATCTTCATATCTTGAAGGCAATCTTCTATTTCTAACAGGCCTATTTGAAATATTTTGGTTCCCATCTTCCTCGTCATCTGTTGTTAGGTCATCATTAATTTCGGTAGAAACTGTACCGTCTATTCGTTCTTGAATGACAGGCTGATTCGTTGGTTCATCTGTTTGCTGATTTTCCGGATTACTCCATATGTACTCTATCTGTGTGTAATTCTCTGTATTCTTTGACAATTCTTTTTGTGCATACCCATTTTTTGTCTCATCAAATACCACATCAGATGTTTCATGTATTTGTCTTTCTTCAATGTCATATATTCTATACGCCTTTCTATTTCTAGAGTAGCCAACAAACACTCCTTTCTTTGATTTTGGTTGCAATTTATGTCTTTTGTTATCAAACACTTTGTAAAATGCAACACACCCAAATGGTTTTACGTGTCGTACAGAGGGTTTCTTCCCATTCCACAGCTCCATTGGTGTCTTGTCTTTACTTTTTGTTGGCGTTATGTTGTGCATATATTCTGCTGTAGAAGCAGCTTCAGCCCAAAAATCGAGTGGAAGTGCACTATCAATCAGGAGAGTTCTTGCTTTATCTAATAAAGTCCTGTTGGCTCTTTCAGCAGTTCCATTACTTCTTGGTGAGTAACAGACAGTTCTTTCATGTTTAATTCCTTTATGTTCAAAATATTGTTTCATAATGTCATTGATAAACTCCGATCCATTGTCGCTCCTTATTCTTTTTACTGTTGAATTCAGCTCGTTTTCTCTCTTGTTTATCAATTTTTGCAGTACACCTGGAACTTCATCTATGGTTTTTATAAACTCGACAAAATATCTTCTTGTAAACTGATCCACTACTGTCAAAATATATTTCTTCCCACCTAATGTTGTTATTTTCATTGGTCCACATAAATCAATGTGTAAGAGTTTTAACGAGTCTTTTGTAGTTTCTGAATATGAATTTTCATATGGCCGTCGAGTCATTTTCCCTTTAATACAAGAATCACAGATTTCAATTTTCCCCTCTAACTTCTCCAAACCTCTAACCATGTGCTTGGATAACATTGCTTTTAAATATTCAAAATTAACATGGCCTAATCTTCTGTGCCAAATTTCATAAGTATTTGCATTGGTTTGAAAATAAGCTTCATCTTCCGATTCACTTTTTCTTGGAGTCAAGTTTACAATGAACATATTTTCTTTCAGTTTTCCTGTGCAGATTAATTCACCATCTTCACTATATATGAATGCTCCTTTCTCATTTAACACAACTTCATTTCCACTTTTTACTATACTTGGCACTGATAACAAATTACATCTTAGCTTTGGCACACACAAAACATTCTTTAACTTGACATTCTTTGAAGCTTCATCCATTGTAATTGTCATCAGTTCACCTCGACATATTGACTCAATGTTTCTTCCTTCCTCAGCAACACTGATTATTTTATTTTCAACTCTCTTGTTTACCAGCCAAGTTTCATCTGGTGTCATGTGGGATGTACAAGCAGAGTCCAAATGCCATTCAGTTAAGGCATCATCTGTGTCTTCTTCATGTAAAGTGAAGGCAAATTCCTTTTTGTCGGACTCTTTGGAAATTTTTGCATGCTCTCTCCTGTGTTGATCATAGCTTCTTCCATTTGCTCGACTTCTTACAGGGTGTTTCTTCATCTGGAAATTTTTACCATTTTGGTTTTTTCTGAACCAGCAATCCTTTTGAAAATGTCCTGGTTTATTGCATACATAACATGACTTTGCTTTATGTCTGTCACCAGTCTTGTATGCCTTGAATTCATCTCTTCTCTCAGCATTTTTTTTTCAAAATTCAAAAGAGTTTGCCTCAAGTCAACTAATGGTATGGCTCTATTAGTTGAAAGAGGCAATGCAATAGACTCAAAAGTATCTGGCAAACCCTCAATAATATACCGAACAAGTTCTCTTTCAGTAACAGTTTTACCTAATTCATTCATTTGTCGGCATAGTCCCTGAGCTCTTGTTAGGTATTCTTCGATGCTTTCACTCTGTGATTTTTTTAAGCTTGTTAGCTCTAACATTAGATCTATTTTCCTGTCTTCTACAGCCCCTTCAAATCGTAATTTGATTTCATTCCAAATATCCTTAGCTTTCTTTATGCCTTTATAAATAATCGCTTGTTCCGCTGTCAGGCTAAGAACAAGAATTCCCATAGCTTCTTTATTCTTCTTCGACCAGGCTTTGTGTTCCCGGACGCTTTCTGGGTCATTTTCCGTTATTTTAGGTTCTTCATTCTCTATTACTTCTTCGAATAAATCTTTGGCATCCAAGAGAGCTTCTATCTTCATACTCCATATTCCGTAATTCGAGTCATTAAGCGGCTCTATTCTAGCAAAGTTCATTGTCTCCATATCACGTTCGGCTGTTAGGCCTAACGGAATTATTCCGATGAAATTTTGCTGATATAGTTAAATCAACCACGCTCTTCTACCACTTTGATGGTGTTGATCTTAGATATAAAAATAAATGAAGGCATCTTTTTTCTTGATTAAATACATTTTCAGGATTAAATAAATATAAAGATCAATTACACAGCCAAGCATGAAAACAACATTTCATATCGAGGATAAACAATACTGGATCTGCGTTAGGTATGAAGTTGAGTAGTCTGTGTTCTGCTTGATGTTGAAAACTATCCAACAGTTTTCGCTTTTTGTTAAGTTGACAAACAGAGCAATGTTTAACAAATTCAGTTATATCAGAGGTAATATTAGGCCAATAATACTGAGGAGTAATTAAATTTAACATTTTTTGGACACCAGGATGACCAAATTGTTCATGAGCTTGATTTAACAATTTAAGTCTTAATGAAAATGGCACAACTATTTTGTACAAATTTCTCTTTTTTATTACTATTACATCTTTAACTTCATGATACTTAGGTCCACAGAGATTATCATTTTTTGTTGAGTTTTTATTTCATTTATGTCTAACAAATGCACTGAATGTTGAAGATGGTGAGAAACTGGATGCCTAGATAACATATCTGCTGCAATGTTAGTGCAACCTTTTTGATATTTAATTTCATAGTCAAACATACTTAACTTTAATGACCAGCGGAATAACCTACCCCTTAAGTTTTTAACATTTTTGAGCCAAACAAGAGCCGCATGATCAGTATGAATGATAAATTTTTGGCCGTGGAGGTAATAGTAAAATTTATCCAAAGCATCAACTAGTGCAATACATTCTAACTCAGTGATAGCATAATTTTTTTCATAGTCTCTTAAAGTTCTAGAATGATAAGCTATTGGATGTAAAACATCAGAGGCATCAGGTTGTTTCAAAGCAGCTCCAACACTTTTTTGTGATGCATCGACAAAAACATGACAAGTTACATCAGGGTTATATAAATTTAAAACCGGTTTAGTTGTTAGGGTTTCTTTAAGCTTGTCAAATGCATCCTGACATTCATTTGTCCAGTTAAATTTTACATTTTTTTTTCAAAAGTTGATTTAAAGGATATCTAAGTTTAGCATATTGAGGAATAAATTTATTGTAAACATTTACAGAACCTAAGAACCTTTGAAGTTCTTTAAGATTAGTGGGTGGTTGCAATTTTTTGATAGTTTCAATATTAGCATTATTAGGGGAAACTTTACCTTGTTCAATTTCATAACCCAAAAAGCTAATTTTAGTTTGGGCAAAAACACATTTGGATAGTTTCAATTTAATGTTTTCTTTTTCACATATTTCAAATATTGTTTTAAGATGTTTCCAATGTTCTAGTTCAGATGAAGAGTACACAATGATATCATCAAAATAATTGCAAGCAAAATCAATTTTATATTTAGTTAATATTCTTCGAATTAATCTATTAAAAACTGCAGGAGCTACTTTAATGCCAAATGGTAATCTGCACCACTCATATAAACCAAAATTTGTGCAGAAAGCTAGTTCTTCAGTATCTTTGGGGTGAATGGGCACATGCCAATACCCAGAAGCCAAATCCAAAGAGGAAAAAAATTTTGCTTTTGGTAATTTATCTAGTAGACTATCCATGAGGGGTAAGGGTTCAGAGTCTGATTTGCATAGAGCATTTAATTTCCTGAAATCTATGCATAATCGAGTCTTTTTACCCTCATCACGTTTAAAAGCTAAAGTTACAGGAGATGAATAGGGACTATTACTTTCTTTAATTAAACCAGCTTGCAACAATTTCTGAACCTGACTCTTTATTTCTTGTTCCTCAACAGGAGAAGTACGATAAGGTCTCAGACTAACTGGCAAGTCAGAATTGAGCACAATTCTCTGTGGTTCAACTCTGAGTGCACCAACATCATACTTGTCCTTTGAAAAAACTGAATCGAAATTTTTAATTATATCTTTTACTTCTTTTCTTAATTCACATTATTCTCTGTGACAGACTGAGGAAGGTTAACCTGATCTTCAGTGGTCTGAGAACAATGGGAGTTTATTTGTTTACATTCAGAAATATGTAAAGAAAGGTTTTGTTTGTTTTTATCATTTGAATGATTTTTATCATTTTGACTTTTATTTAAGTTTTTTCCATTTTGACAAATTTTTTGTTTACTGCAGTCTATAGTTATGTCATATTTTGACAATTCTGGTATTCCTAGGATTATATAAGGTAAAGTATGATCTAGAACATACATAGTCACAGTTTTGTATATGGTACCAATTTTTAATGAAAATGTACATGTTTTAGTAAGGTTAATTGTACCCCGGGTTTGCTGCACAATTATACCTTGAGCATTTGTCATTTTTAAATTGTTTTTTGTCACTAAATCACGTGGGATTAAAGAGATAGTTGAACCAGTGTCTAAACACATGGCAACGGGTTTCTTTTGTAGTATCCGGATACAGTAGGTAATTGTCATTGTTGATTTTCCTCCTTTGGAGGGTCAAAGTTAGGTGGAGCAGGATTGGGAGATGGTAATTGTCCTGCAGAAAGTCCAAATGGGCAAGTTTGTACCCAATGATAAGCATTGGCAATGCCTTGTTTTGTGCAAAGCCAGCATGGTGAAGGTGGCAGTTTGTCTTGGAAATGGGTGTTAGCATTACTAAAAGGTCTGAAAGCTTGCCTAGGTGGAGGAGTTTGGTAATTGTTATTTTGCCTGAAATTTTGTCTGGGAGGAGAATTTGGTTGAAAGTTATTTGGCCTAAAATTTTGTCTGGGTGTGAAGTTATGGGGCCTAAAATTTCTTGGCTGCCATTGGTTACCATTAACAGAGTTTGTTTTTAAATTTTGGGTTGCAGAATGGCTAGGGTTAATTTGATTTTCATCCGATTTTTGAATTTTGATCAATTTTGTGGCCGTTATGAGCCATTCTGTGGGATTGTTGGGGGAATTTATCGCCAGAAGTTGTCTTAGATTAACTGGCAAGCCATCCGAAAGTCCCTCAAGAATAATGCTTGTAGATAAATTTAATTGTCTGCCTATTTTTAAATTTTCTTGGAAGTATAGAGTTATATCATCGCCTTCTTTGAATGATTTCAAAGTGAAATCACTCAAATTGACTAGGTTAGGGGAGATGTACCTTTCAGTTAAAAAAGAAACGAATTCCTCCCAAGATTTAATTGTATCGTAGGAATTTACATATTCAGTTAAGGCACTGTTTTTTAAGTATGCTGTTATGTTGTTCAATTTCCATTTATCAACCAAGTTATACTCTTGACATTTATCATTAAAGTATTTAAGCCAAGAATTTACATTCATAGAGTTGTTCGGGTCAAAAGGATTGATATTGACAGAATTAGTAGCCTGCATTACAATACCAGATTCATCTGGTTTTTAACTATTTTACCAGATCTTAAATTCATGCAGGAAAAATTTAACATAAGTTAGGGAAAACAATTTTAAATTTAAGGGAATTTTAAAATAAGTACATGTTAAACTATTTACTTTAATACTGCAATTAGATACACAGAATAATACTACTTTTCAGTATAATTTCATGAAAATGCAAATACTAAAATTCAGAAATAATTATGCATGAAACATAAACAACACACTCAAAAAATAGAATGGTACTAAATAAATTCAAATCAATATTTCAAAAGAATATACTTCATAATTTACCAAAAATATACTGATCAGTATTATATTTAATATCACAACCAAAACAAAACTATTTATCAAAGAAAATATATTATAAATGTAAAGCAAATTAAAATAACATCATTAAAAACACTCAAGATCATGATTTCTTTTATTTATTTCCCCCCCCACCACCAGCTGGTGATTTTTTTTTCGTAGTACTCGCAGATCAAAACTTAGAAAATGCAATCACCGACGATGCACAACACTTTGAATTCTTGCACATTTTAGATATTGGAAAACACATAAAGATGAACACAATGATTAAAAAGAAGGCGGCACTATGAAAATCACTGTAGAACACAAATTTGAAAGAGCACACTCGAAGAACAAAACTTTTGATGGCACCCTTGTAAATAGCTGTTTACGATGAAATAAATGCTTCAAAAATACTTGAATGAAGAAAGCATTAACGATAAAATTTGAAAAAACATGAAGATGGACGAGTAGAGCTTTTGAGTGACAGCATTTTTTTGTGGGTATTCAATTGTGCGTGAATTCGGGCGTGAACGACGATTTCCCTGTTGAGCTGAATGGCGACTCCGAAACCCATGTACGGGGTCTCCACGAAACAAAGAATATCCTGTCGACTAATTATAAGATCAGGCTTTAAAAAGGTGAAATGCAGTCCATTTTGATCATGGAAGAGACAATATTTGCTTAAATCTTCTTTTATTCAGGCATTACGTTATTTCTTCATAGGTAAAGTACTTAATTTTTACGTAGCTCCATGACCAGTATTCAGAAGTTTACGCCCGAGCGGCGCGTTGTTGTTGAAAGCTTACATGCTGGCGTGAAAAAAGGGCAGAAATAATTGTAGATTTACGGAGCTCCTGGCCCCGCAGGGGCCATCTCCGGTTTTTATGAGGTGAGAACAACTTGGCTTTTAGTAGAATGCCATGAGCTGTGAGAGTTCGCTGAGGAGGAGAGCAGAGGGGTCTCGTAAGAGAGGAGCAGGTCCTCTTGGTGATGAAAGATGATCGCTGGCTTCTCCCGTATACAGTTCTAAGAAGAACTAGTTGAAGCACTTACGCTAATCTGAGGGTAGAACTTCGCTGGTGGTATAAATAGTCCTTCCTGATATCCAATAGGCGAGCAGCATTTGGGCCAGGGTGTGGCTTTGTGGAGATGTGAGTGGCAGAGATCGTCAGAGTGCCGATTTTAAGAGATTAAAATTAAATGATTAAGTTGAGAGAGATTAATGGAGGCTAATGGAGAGAGATGAGATTATAGTAGAATATTTCTGGGTCTTTTGATCTTGGGATCTGGGGTGTATTTGGTGATGTTTTGGATGGCCAAATTGTCATGGTCATCGAGATTTTTGAAAAAGTTAGTTGCCAATTTAGCGATGAAAGAGTTGAAAGTGGGAAAATCAAGTGCGTGGTAGATGTCTCTATTTTTCATATAAAATTTTGCATTGCAGATGTTCCTGATAATTAAGTTTTGTTGGGTGGCAAGGATTTTTAAGTTGTAATTTGATGCGTATCCCCAGACGGGACAAGCATATGTTAAAACGGGGCGAAGGTAAGAAGCGTAAATAAGTATCTTATTTTCCCTGCTCATTTTGGAGTTCCTTGAGATTAAGGGGAAATATTTACGTGTTAGCTCTCGGAACTTGTTTTTAATATAAATGAAATGGGGTTTCCAATTTAGTTTTCTGTCCAATATGACTCCTAAGTATTTGCATTACTGAGACCATTCAATATTTTTATTATTAATTTTAGGGGGCGGAATTTTGAATTATTACGACATTTGCTAAACATAATAGATTCAGTTTTGGAGACGTTCAGTTCAATTTTCCATTTACGGAACCAGACTTCAAGGGTTTGCAGGTGTTTCGTTAGTGCTAGATGAATGAAATTTGGATTCTTGTGTTTGGCCAGTATTGATGTGTAGTCTGCGTACATGCAGACCATAGTATTATGCTGTTTTGTTATGTCGTTTATGAACAGGCTGAATAACACAGGTCCGAGTTTCGAACCCTGTGCTACGCCTGCATTTATTCGTTTCAGGTCAGAAAATTCATTATTTACCTTGACCATGAACTTCCTGTTCTCGAGATAATTTTGAATAATTTTAGTGATGTAATTAGGTGTGTTATAGTTAATAAATTTGTGTATTAATGCATCTTGCCAAACTCAATCGAAGGCTTTCTGAATATCTAGGAAAACAGCTCCAGTTTTTTGTTTATTGTTAAAGGCCTCTTCAATAAATTCTACAACTCTAATGAGTTGATGCGTGGTTGAAAGATTTTTCCTGAAACCAAATTGTTCTGGGCATAGAATGTTGTTAGTTTCCAAGTGAGTGTGTAATCTGTCTAAAATAATATGTTCCGCAATTTTGCTAATTGCGGAAAGTAATGATATTGGCCTGTGGCTAGAGGGCTGGGTGGGGTCTTTTCCAGGTTTCAGGATGGGGATTACAGTAGCTGTTTTCCATTTGGTTGGGAAATGACCAATTGTCATAATTTTGTAAATAATTAGGGTGAGGTGGTAGATATAATTATCTGGCAAGCATTTGAGCATCTTATTATTAATTTTGTCATTACCTGGGGCTTTATTAATTTTAAGTTTTTTGATGCAATTTTTAATTTCATAAGGGAGTGGGGGGGTGATATCATTAAATTTAAATTTGTTGGGCGGTCTGAAACCTTCGACAGAGATTTTTACAAGAAGTTCAGTGTCAGCGTCATGTGTGTCATTTAATTGAAATTGTTTCTCAAGGCTTGATGCCAGGCAGTTTGCTTTGTCTTTGTCTGTGAGAGCAATACTGGACGGGCCATTAAGGGCCGAGATGTTTTTAAATTTCTTTTTAAATGGCCGGACAAATTCCCAAAGAGTGCCTTCCTCAGTTGCTACATTAACAAGTTTATTTGTAAAGCTGTTGTTTTCGATTTTCTCGTTAAGTCTAATTATTTTCTTATTTAATTTACCTGCTAGCCTATTAAAGTCAGGGTTCCTGGTTCTTTGGTACATTTTCCTGGCATGATTACGCTCATTGTTAAGTTGTCTAATGGTTGGATCTATGTATGTTTGGTCTGCTGGAACAGATTTAGAGGCGGCGATCTTGGCATCCATGATATGCTTCTCAAATTGAAAAATAGCTTCGTCTAACTGCTCAGGGGTGTTCATTTCAATGGCGTTAAAGTTATCAGAGTTGATGAGGTTGTCAGTGAATTTTTTCCAGTTAGTTTTAACATTGGATTGTAAATTGGGGAATGTGTACTTAAAGTAGAAATTTAGGATTGCGGGATTGTGATCTGAGCTGAGTTCTGGTATTGAATGAATTTCATAGGGATATAAAAAGTTTTTAACTAATGCTAGGTCTTTTTGTAGATGCAGAGTTATTTCCATACCTGGTGGGGGTAGTTGGAGCCAGAATTTCAAGCCCAACTAGGTCTGAAGAATGTTTTAAGTTTTTGCCTCTGTTGCAATCATAAAGACAGCCCCAGCTAGTGTGCTTAGCGTTAAAATCCTCGCAAATTATTTGGTTTGGGCTGATTTTGATTAAGTTTTCAAGATCAGTTGTAAAGAGGGATGTATCAGTGGTGGGGGGAATGTAAATAGATGTAATAGTAATTGAGTCTTTATCTTTGAAATTTATAACTACAATCGACGCCTCTACATAATGCAAGGTAGGGGGAGTAAGTTCGTAGTGCGGGATATTGTTTTTAATTAAAATAGCAGTACCACCACCAGTGTGTGTGCTGTCAGGATTATTTCTATAGCTATAATATGAAGCGTAATTTGCCAGGAAAATTTTCCTATTCGGTCTCAGGAGGGTTTCTTGAATAAGGATTACATCGGGTAGATACTTATTTATGAATATTCTAAGATCATTTATTTTTTGTCTGATTCCATTAACATTCCAGAAGACTATTCTAAGACTATTGAAATTGAATTTATTTAGTGGAAGAATTATTTATGGGCCCTGAAAAGGCTATCATGAGGCATTGCATTTTGTCATTGATGTCTTTTGCTTTTGCGAGATCTTTAAGTCCTCTGATTAAGTTAGAAAATTCAATCATTAATTTTTTAACCTTCCATTAATTCTCTAATATCTCCGAGACCAGAGAATGTGTCATTGCTGCTATTTACAATCGGCTGCTCGTTGACTGTGCTGGGCACTTGTGGCGCCATCTGTGTTTCTGAGGGGGTGTTAAAGAGTTGGGCGAAAGTTGTATTATTTTTAATAAGTGCTTTATTAGCATTAAACGTTCTCCTGTCTGAGTTTACATAATTAAGACGATTTTGTTGTGCATTGGATGGCTTGGGGAATTTTTCGCATCCCCGATGCTAGGCGACATGGCCTATTTTGCCACAGTTTATGCAAGTGGGTTTCTCAACCCTTTCTTTTAATTCACATTTATTGGTTTGATGATTTTGATTGCATTTCAAGCATCTGGGTTTAGTTTCACAGCAATCGGCATTATGGTGAAAATAATTACAATTATAACACTGATTAACAGCGTTACGCCCTCTGAAAGGTACAATTTCGATGATTAGATTTTTGAATTTATGTAGATCGTAAATTTTTTCAGAATTCTCTTTTTTGTTTATTTCAACTAAATAAAAGGGAAGGGGTTGTCTGGTTCTTAATTTTGTGAGCTGTACGACTTTACTGATCGAGAAACCAAGTTCTTCGAGAGCATCTTTAATTTCCTTTGGGTCTTGGTTTGGTGGAAGTCTTTTAATTACGGCTTTTAGTGGGCGTTGCTTAGGTTTAAGGATATAAAAGTCATATCCCTGGGTTCTACAAAAATTTGAGATTTGCGTATGTTTTTCACAGGTGCCTGGAAAAATTTTTATAATGTCGTTACTGAATTTATTATCAGTGGGGCCACAAGCTTTTTTAATGTTTGCTAACATTTCAGGATATTTATCAAAGTATGTTAACATTATTGGTGGAACGGGAGCTTTAGGCTTATGCAATACAATTTCCTCTTCTTGAGTATCAGTTAGTTTGTTTAACGGCGAAAATTTGTTCCTGGTCTCGGTAGATACCGGAGTTGCAATTTTAGCTGAGTTTTTAGCTATTTTTCGTTTATTTGGAGAGAGGTAATCCTCCTCAAAATTTGGTCTAGCTCTATTATTGCTATTAGCACCCAATCTCATGCCACAGTTCACATTCACACGTACATCAAGAGAGTCATGCTTACCCAAGGCAAGGCTGAGTCGTTCGCTCAAGATCAAAAAAGGGCAGAAATGAATGCGCAGAACGCTTAAGTACCCAGAAGAGGGAATTTCCCCTTTAGAACTCGTGACTTGAAAAGAAAGTTGTAGTGCGTTTATTATGATGAAAGTAGAGGTATTTAAAATGAGGTATCATTAAGATTATTTAGGAAAGTTAAAAAATTAAAATATCACACACACAACACGCCACACACACACACACACACACAATACACACACAATTACTACACACACATTAAGGTTACCACACAATACTACTACACATGCATGTGATTTTACCGTTGCAGTCTTGTATTCGATTTTCACAATGTAATTATAAATATTAAAGGCGTCTCGTAATACATTGAAAGAGGAATAAAGAAATTTTAAAATTATTCCATCAGGCAATCTATAAAGAGTTACTAAAATAAAGCGGACGGAACTATCCGCTTTATTTTACAAAAAACTCTATTTCACACTTTACATTTAATTGAAATTTTATTTTGTTCATAAACTAAATCAAACCCAAAAAAGGTAGATAATTTCGGAAAAATAATAACTCTTCTTAATGTCACATATTTTTAAAACCTTTCAAACATATTATTATAATTACTTTTAAACCTTATTGCCTTAATTTATTCATTTAACAAACATTCGATAAGAACTAAAATTGCTTCCTCTTTGACTTCAAATTTCATTTTTAACTTGAAATTGTAACGAAAAAAGATAATTTAATTAAAAAGACTATTAAGAATTAAATGTGAATGTGCGTGAAATTTCGTAGAGATTCGAACTCTGTAACTACATTTTATTATCATCATTTACGCTTTCTACTCCAAGTTTCAATAGTCCAGTTGTAAGTCCCGGGTTCAGAGCTCGTTGTAATGGAGGTATTCATAAAATTAAAAGATGCTCCCCAGAAGTTCAGTACGTAGGAATAAAGTGTCATTTATTTTTCCATGTTTCTAATATGTATTTTTAAACTATTCAGTATATTGTTATATTATGCAATATTATATAAAATTATTCAATATTGTATAATATTATTCAAAATTATATAATATTATTTAGTATAGTGTAATATTATTTAATATGGTATAATATTATACAGTATTATATGACATTATCCAATATTATAAAAAATATTTTACAATATTGAAAAAGTCTTACGTTTTACATTGTTTCAATATTGGGAAAAATATTGTATAATATTACTTTTAAGAATTTTATGATATTATACAATATTATGTGCTACTTAGGTAGTTAAAAAAATGACACCCGGCTCCTATACAAATTGAAAATGCTTTAGATATCGCGATAGTAAATCAATTATGCCAGACGTTTCCTTCAAAGAGGTTCTAATTTCAACAAAATATCCTTAACATAAAATTGAAAAAAAACATCACATTTGGTATGTTTTACAATATTTTCAGTACATATATACCGAAAAAACTTTAAAGGCTCATTAATGTCTTCAAAGAAAGAGCAGAAAATCTGAAGATGTCTTTTGACAAAGCATTACACCGGAAAACGAAGTCGCACACAAAAGTCCTATGCACACAAAGCAGAAAACTAGCCCTTTCCGCTGTCGAGAAAAAAAAATTGCAAGTGAACGACGAATTTATGGTGATTGACAAACTAGAATAAAGTGTAGTGATTCATTTGCTTATGGAGGAAAATATGATCTGCTTTTTACCCCCATGATGGAAGATAGAACGATACGTACCCACTTTTCTAGAATTTTTTTTCGGCAAAGTGCTCTTGATAATTTATAACAAAATTGTTTTGATGTATATTTGAATGTTTCTAATATCTTAAAAATGTATAGTACCATAAGATAGTTAAGTAGAATTTCTAAAAGAACTGGAATTTAAGAAAAGTGATTTTGGACCGAAGCAGCAATTTCATGAATAACGATATATTTAAACAACATAGCATAAGATGATAATATTTACAATTTAGCATTAATATTTACAGCTTAGATAGCTCGCGTTGCTGGAGACAGTACGCATAGGTCATAGCAAGGAAGAATCAGTGTTGGTCGTTTCGTTCAACCGCTTTCCGCGAGAACCGGCTTACCTCGTCTTCATCCGCACTGTTGTATCCATACCCGCAGAGTCGGCCAGAATAAAGGCGGAGCCCGGTGCAAAGTTGACTTGCGGGGCCTTGAAAAAATTTCGTCCCCAAAAATAACTTATTGCTTTTTGCTATTCATTACATTTCACAATTTCTTTAAGTAAAGACTAAAAAAATACATGAAAATAATAAATAATAAAATTATTTTTATAAAGTTAATATTTTAATCACACAAAAAAATCTTTAATAAATCAAACAACAAAAATAATTGCTTCATATATAAAATTTGGTATTCAACGTATTAATATAAGTTTACAATATATGATTTTTGTTTCATTTTGTTATAAGTTTTATAGCAAATACGTTTGATTTAGATTTTTGGTTAATGCGGATTCGATAGATAAAATGATTAAGCAAAACATATTGTTCGCCTCTAATGCTAGATCTCAAGTAATTTTTTATTATTTTTAATTTTGAGGAAGATTTTTCTGTAGATGCGAACGTTATTGGTAAGGTCAATATAATTTCAGAACAGAAGTAAAATTTAGATACAATTTAAATAAATTATTTTTAAATAAATGTTGTAAATATTTGCAATATTGTGAGCTGGAATGTAAAACTTGACGCCAAATTTTGATTTCGTTAAATAAATGAATGCAATTCATTTTCGTTTTGCGCAATCTGACAGCGGCGTGGTGCCTTGTGCGCTCGCACCTTTCGAAACCCCCTCGCGCTGGCCCTGAATTCAAGCATTCCTTTCTAAATAGAAGATAAAATTCCACCCATTATTTTTTGCAAACTCATGTTGTAGAAATGTATCCTGTCTTCCTGATTTTATGAGGATATATTAAAAATTGTTCAGTTTGAAAACTTTCATTGCTAAAAATAAAATTATAAAATGCGAAAATAGTTTCAAAACATGAAAGTTGAAGAAACTTAAAATAACTTTTAACTTTGCAGTCAATTGAAAGAGAAAATACCGCCCTTTCAATTTTTCTGTCGATTTACGATGTCAGCCCATGCATTCAGCATTGAAATAAAATTTCATACTGTATGAATGGGATTTTCTAGTATTTTGGATTATTAAGTGAATTCTTAAAAGTTGAACTCATTATTTCTTCATATTTAAAAACAAGTTGAACTCATTATTTCTTCATAGTAACAAACAATTATTTCCTCATATACAAAAAAAACTAAAAAAAGATAATCGACTGATCACAAACTTATTTTTAATTATACACAACCTACTGATAGTTTCGGTTTTAGGATATTTAAATTGAATCAATCTTCAAAATACTTCTTATATTTTAAAATCCAAATAACTTTGATATGTAGTTTCCCAAACAATAAAAGGTTCCAAATAAGTAACATTTTATAATGAAAAATGTCCAATGTAAAAGAGTAGAAAACACAAATTTTCGTTTGTTAATGAAAAAAAGTGTTTTATCTTAAATGCATACAATAATAACAAATAGCAAAAAAAAAGAAATACAAAAACAAATGGGGAACTACACTGTTTTATAAATTGATAACCTGTTATAACAAATGTGTTCAATTTAGAACCAGATAAGCAGAAAAA
Organism: Araneus ventricosus; assembly: GCA_013235015.1. Classification (NCBI taxonomy): domain Eukaryota; kingdom Metazoa; phylum Arthropoda; class Arachnida; order Araneae; family Araneidae; genus Araneus; species Araneus ventricosus. The sequence continues at coordinate 6,996 of BGPR01025079.1, read as the reverse complement.
GTATTCCTCTAGAGGTGTTTCTTTAAGCTGCCTTGGGTCAGACTTTCTGCTGGCCATTAGGGGAACGGATGTGGATCCGCACACAAGCATTCCCCTATATAACCTGAAAGTAATAGTCTCGGGAATAAGGAATTTATCTTTAAATGACGGATATCCACTTTGGGGTACCCACTCCTCCCGCACCGAAAAGAGAGTGACCATATGATGCCTGGAGCAATCGAACCTGGTTTAGGACTGAACAATGTTATCACTTTTTACCTTGTATTCAGCCCAAGAATCGGAAACACGTGGACCTCCAGGTAGCAAAAGGAATTGTTGGATTCTTAACCACTAAATCCACCAATTACTTTTTTAACAGATCTTTCTAGGAAATTTTCAAAACAGAAAAAAATTGCAATACATTTCTTTTTAGAAAAAAATATTAATCTTTTATGCCTTATTTTCTACATAAAAGTTGGTTGAAAGAATTTTTAAAAAAGGATAAAAAAATTTAATGAATTTCGCAAAATTCTTCAGCAGCCGTTCAGACGCGCGGGGCCTTGTGCGGTCGCACCGTTCGCACACCCCTCGGGCCGGCCCTGCATCCGCGCTGGTGGTGAACCGCCATAGGTAGCCCCCCACCAGCGACAGCGATATATTAAGCATACCTTGGATTGAAACATACTCGTCGTCCACAGCGAGTTACAGTTTCAGGTCGGGTAGTCCTTGTGGGTGGCTCTGATGTTCCGTCCCCCTGCAGGTTCTCCTGTGGTGTTTGGGACTCTGATGCAGGAAGTAGAGTGGAGTCACAGCCACGCAAAACATAGGCAGGTTTCACACGGTCAATATTCACTGTGAGCTCTTTTCCATTTTTGTTGATATTGAAGATTTTTTCGTTTCTGTGAAGCACTGGAAACGGACCTTCATAAGGAGTCTGAAGCCCCTTTCAGAGTGCGTCCGTCCGGAGAAACACATGGCTGCAGGAACTCAGGTCTTTGATAACATAAAACTTAGTGTTAACCATGATGGTGAGTTTTAGGAGGTAATAGACTTTGCACCACTTCCTTCAATTTTCCTACAAAAGTAGATGGATCTTGTGGATCTGGGCTGTCTGTGGTTGGGCTTAAAAATTCTCCTGGTAGTCGAATGGGAGCTCCATACACCATCTCTGCAGTTGTTGCCTCCAGGTCCTCCTTCCATGTGGTTCTGAATCCCAAGAGGATAGTCGGTAGTGCCGAAGACCATTGAACTTTTCCATGTGCCATGATGGCAGCTTTCAGTTGTAGGTGGAATCATTCCACTTGACCATTCGAAGCTGGATGGTATGGTGTTGTGCGCTGTCGAGCAGTACCGAGAAACTTGGTTAGGGCTTGGCAAAGAGCCGTCTCAAACAGAGTACCTTGGTCTGTAGTCAACCGGAGTGGTGGTCCAAACCGGGAGATCCATCCTGAGTAGAAAGCTGTTGCAATTGTGTTAGCAGATATATCCACTAAAGGAAACGCTTCTGGCCATTTAGAGAAGCGATCGACACAGGTGAGGCAATATCTAAAACCTTCGGAAGGGAGAAGAGGTCCCACTAGGTCGATGTGAACATGCTCAAACCTAGCACTAGGAGGAACAAAGCCACTAAGTTTGCTTCTAGTATGCTGTGACACCTTTGCTTGTTGACACTGTAAGCACGTACGAGCCCACAATGTCACATCTGCTCTCATGGAAGGCCAAACATATCTAGAGGCATTAGCAGAAAGATGGTACAAGACAGTGACCTCTGCAAAGTGATGTTTACGCTTTTCAAATGCGTTTCTAGCTTCCTCTGTCCAAGTGATGGGTGTTTTGTCATTTTTCTTGGCTCCTTTTAAATAAGCATTTAGCACGGTTTGCGTTCTAGCTGCATTTGGCACGAAACGTCTGTAAAAATTGATAAGGGCTAGGAATCTGCGGAGCTCTTTTACAGTACTTGGTTCAGGTAAATCCGTGACAGCCGATACTTTTTCTGGAAGTGGGGTAATGCCATCAGGAGTTACTATGTAGCCAGGGAATTTCACAGTTGATTTTACCAGGATACATTTGGAAGCATTCAGCCGCACACCGTACTTCTCAAAGCGCTGGAATATTTGTTTTAGATGCTCCAAATGCTGGATATCACTCTCTGATGCGACCAGGACATCATCAAAATATGGCACACAAAAGTCCATTCCACTTAAGACATGGTGAATAAACCTTTGGAACGTGGCAGCAGCGTTGGAAAGTCCAAATGGTATGTAAAGGAATTCAAAAAGTCCAAATGGTATGTAAAGGAATTCAAAAAGTCCAAATGGTATGTAAAGGAATTCAAAAAGTCCAAATGGTATGTAAAGGAATTCAAAAAGTCCAAATGGTGTTGCAACAGCTGTCTTGGACACATCTTGCACTGGGATTTGATGATAGGCTTTTGCCAGGTCGAGAGTACAGAAAATCTTTTTACCTTCGAGCATTTGCAGACAGTCTTGAATGTGAGGGACTGGATAGCGATCTGGTACAGTCACACTATTCAGTTTCCTGTAATCTCCACATGGGCACCAATCTCCATTTCTTTTCGTAACCATGTGCAGAGGTGAGGCCCAGCAGCTTTTTGATGGCCTACAGATTACTGTCGCAATAAGAAATTCAAATTCCTGTTTAGTGGCATTTAGTTTGTCAGGGAGGAGTCGTCGTGGTATTGAGAAAACTGGTGGTCCCGTAGTCTGTATGCAGTGCTTGATATCATGTTTGGCTTGTCATGTTGAACTAGCTTCAGTGAGGAAAGGAAATTCAGACAGCAGTCAATGAAACTCTGTATCTCCACTGATTATTTTTATATTAGCACCCTTTCTACACTGTACAGGTCCTCAGGATTGTTGATTCGTAAGTGAGACGATCCAGCATCCTTGAGAATGTCAACCAACAGTCCAAAGTGGCGGAGAAAATCTTCGCCAATAGGGCCGCTGCGATACTGCTGCGATGACAAAAGGCCAATGGAAAGCTCTACGCAGGCCTAAATCTAGCTTGAGGAGAAGCTGGCCAAAAGTAGGGATTTCAGTGCCATTTGCCGCAAAAAGCTGAAGTTTCGATTTTTGACAGTACTATTTGGACGTTGAGGGTGGAATAACTGAAATATCTGAACCTGTATCCATCAGAAATTTCGAAGCTGTTGATCTATCCGAAAGATACAAACGGTGTATTTCAGTTGTGCAGTCACCTGATGGGCCGAGTGACGGCCGTCCTAGTTTTCCGACTGGAATGAGCAAGGTGGTCTGCCTTTGAGCCCTCTGCTTAAAACATTGGTGATACCAGCAGTGGGCAGGATTTCCCACTTCTCTGCTAGCTAATCTAGGCCGAAATCGCCTTCCAGATTCCCGGGAACGGGAAAGAGAATGTGTTTCAAGGCGAGACAGACGTGATCTTCCATCAGCGTTGTTTGATAATTAGCTTCCTCCGACGTTACTGCCTGGATAGCAACAGTATCAGTAGCAGCTGCCATTATGCCGTCAACCATCTCAGCTAATCGACCCAGCTCATCGTTTGAAATGGCCAGGATTTGCTGCACGTGTGATGGGAGTCGTTGCAAAAACAGAGATTTCAGCAGTTCCTCTCTGATTTTATTTTCTGCTTTGCTCCTCATTTCGAATAACAGGCGGGAAGGTTTTCTGTCGCCGATCTGCATACCGGGAATAAAGTCTCTCAATTGTTGTTCTTCCGAGTCGGCATGCTGGGAACACAATCTTTTTCAAAGCTCATTATATGGCTCGTCTGCCGGCGGATTTAACATGATGTGGCCAACGACTTCCAACTCCTCTTGTTGTAAAGCAGCCACAATGTGGTGGAACTTTGTGATTTCCGACGTCACACTCGCCAATGTAAGTTGACTTTCCATCTATCGAAACCATAGTGCCGGGTTAGCACGCCAAAACGGCGGGGATTTCACGGCGACACGTGCTATGTTTCCACTTTGGTCGTTAGGCATAATTATTCACAAATAAAAACAAAAATAACGATTAATTTTGCACAAGCACTTCACTAGAATAGTCCTAAGCCAGGTTAGAGTCTCTTTCACCGTATAATTACTCTGACGGAAAAAGAATGTTCCACGATGCACATGTTTCTTTCCGAGTCCTTAAGTCACCAATATTGTTTTTTAGCACCCAAATAAGAAGCAGCAATTTCATGAATAACTATATATTTAAACAGCATAATACAACAATTAATATTTACAATTTAGCATTAATATTTACAGCTTAGATAGTTCGCGTTGTTGGAGACAGTAGGATAGCTCATAGCAGCTCAATCGTTCGCGTCAGCAAGGAAGGGTCAGTCCCAGATAACAAAGAAGGTCGCTGAAAGGTTGCCATTTCACTTTCCATAGGCTGTCCGCGAAAGCATTTCCGCTCAAACCGTTTCGGAAACCATTCTCGCAAAATTGACGTAGGAGAGCTTTTTATGAACCACCTGTCCCATCGTGTGTAGCCCCATCCTGTATAGTGGTTAGTGAGCTTACCTTCGAACTCTGTGAACGCGGGTTCGATCCCCGGTTCGGAGGAATCTGAAGTTTTGTCACAATCTACAACGAAATCGTACAAGTAAGTTCAATTAAAAATTAGATTAATCAAATTAATTGAAATTAATAATTAAGATTCCTAATTAATTGACATTCCAGATAACTCTAAGTTGGACTAAGATGACATCAGAAGAAGGGGGATAAAAATAGGGACTTAGACCTCTTTGTAGGAGTAAGGCTTCGGAGGGGGGAAGGGAGGTTCTATTTTGTCCGTCGAAGGAGGGCTCTTACCCTATTGGAAAAAAAATTCCGGTATAAAAGAAACATACCGGCTTATGAAACACCGGTATCATACCGGATCCAGTATCATACCGGAACCGGTGTTTCATAAACCGGTATCATACCGGATCCAGTATCATACCGGAACCGGTGTTTCATAAACCGGTATGAAGCTGGATCCAGTATACTGGATCTGGTACGATACCGGTTCCAGTATGATACCAGAACCAGTATCAAACCGGTATCATACTAGAATATTGATTATAGAATTGTACTGGATTAGGTACATATTATGGAGCACAGGATTTATCAAATTAACATAATAAATCATTCAATAAAAATATATCGTATATATATACGAATCAGCTTTATTTTGCTTCTGGTACCACGTGCTTTAATTTAAATCAGCACAGAATAAAATATTTTAGACTCAAAAAGATATTTTTCTTCAAATAAAACTTACAAAGAAAATTATGAAAGTGATAACCAAATAAATAAGAGTTACAAAATTAAAACAATATAATTATTCTAAAAACTAACTCTAAAAACAAATTAGATTTAATAGTATTAATAAAGAGATTCTGGTTTTACATCTTATCACTATGAACATAAAAAAAAGACAGTATTATGAATAAATAAAAGCCGTAAGCTGATTTCCTTTTAATGCTTTCACCTTAGTCAAGAAAGATTAAAATTTTTTGGCCCTGAAAAGGACCGTTTTTTATGTAGTGAAAGCATCAGGAAGTCAAATTCAACAGGCATTGATGTATCAGAGAATTCTCTTAAACATTTTTTTAAAAAATGATTCAACTCTATTCCACGATATATACAAACACATACATAAAATCATGAATATATGCATTGTAAATACAATATATTGCCCTTCTGAACATTACAAAAAATTTCATTCCTGTATATACAAAACATTGCACTTCTGAACATGACAAAAAATTTCATTCCTGGATATAAAAAACATGATTTGAAAAGCTATTATTATTCACCGTAAAAGTCAGACATCCTTGAATAAGACACTAAATAAACGAACAAATTTGCACTACATCATTACACTAAAAAAAAGAATTCTCTTAAACAATTGATATACATTTGTAAAAAAATTAATACTGTATTGCAGGTCAAAATTTAAATTATATACAAAATATAAGCTACATTCATATAAAAGGGTTATGTTACTGTTCACGGTATTTCTCTGTAAACACAATTACATACCTCTTTGGTCGAAGATATCACTGAAACAATATCAAACCTGGCTCTAGACAAACCAACATAAAGTTGGGCATGTGTAAAACCAGTACAGTAAATTCTTGATTATCCAGCATTCAAGTATCCGGAAATCTCAACTAACCGGAAAAATTAGAAAATGAGTTTTTCTAAAAATTTTACATCAGAGTGCTAGAATTTAGCACGCCCAAATTGTTCCATTCACACGGGCAATTTAATTCTGGAATGCAACATCCGCTCCACACGGAGGGTCGTAGAAGGAAAAAAAGCAATATACAGTACAGTGACGTACACAGAATTGTTTTCACGGGGGGAGGGATTCAAAAGCAAAAACCAAAGGAGAAAAAATGTTCCTCACCTTCCGCTGAAAAAGCAAAATCAACAACGAAAAAAAAAAGCCGTATTATTGTTCGATGGGATGAGCGGTATTCTGGGAATTAAAAATGTTTCTTTTGAGCTTGACTCAATCATTTCTGCTTCAATAACGTTACGCTGTAGTTTTGTCACTATTAGACTTGTTGTACAGCCCGCTGCACAGGCCTTTTGAAGGCATCAAATTTTGAAGTAGCATTATGACTGCACTTTTTTTTACTACTTGCTGTTGGTTTGGCAAGTGAACGGCCAACCTCATGATTACCTACATGAGGTTTTTCTGAGAAAGACAATTCAATGAGTCTCCACATCTCTTCAGGAGCACTTACATATCTGCATTACTTACATTACATATCTGCATTACGAACAGCAAACCTGATGGAATAATATTGCAACTATGTAACCCTAACACGTTTTGCAGATCTTCTTTCTTCAACATGTTCCAAGTTGGAATTCCAACCGCATTCTACATTCAGAAATAGAAGAGGATAAACCATAGGATCGCTGCACTGATTAAGTGGTGAAATATTTTTGTTTGTATTAACTGTTAGCAACTGGATAAATGCAAATATCTCGATTTGCTGGGGGCTCTACTTCATCTCCGACAAATATTG
>BGPR01025077.1:0-22632 GCA_013235015.1 Araneus ventricosus | reverse complement strand
GATTTCCAGTTGTATATTAGTGTGAGCCAAAACAAATCAATTTTTTTTCTTGTCGCTAAAATGTGGAAAAGTTGCAAATGGATGAGAAATTAAACGTGGAAAAAGGAAGTAAATTAATTGATATCTTCCGCTCCCATATCGGCCTTGAAAATCTTAAAATTGACAAAAATCGACTGTTTATTAATTTTTTTTATTTTTAAAATTTCTCCTTATCTGTTTATTTTAGCATTAGCTGCTAGGAACTGATCGTCTTAAGAGTAATAAATTTATTTTATCAAAATCGGTCCATAATTTCCGGTTGCACGTTCCCTCCAAGGTTGACGAAAATATGTGAAATTAATTCACTACGCAATTTTTTGTTCTTTACCCTCAACATAATCTTCATATATCATCTTCTCTATGAATTGCCACAGATCGATGTATATTCATGAGAAAATTTATTTAGGTCTAAAATCATATCATAGATATGTCTCTTAAATTTCCGGCGTGAAATTATACTCAATCTTCTAACCAAATGATACTCGGAAGTGTGATTTATGGAAAAACTTGGAAATAACGGACCTAGTTGATGAAAAAGCGCTCAGCAATGATCAATGATATCTTCCAAATATTGAAGCTGCCAGTCAGAAAACTTTCTTGAATCTATTGACCTGTAAGCGAATTCAATATATATATTTTTTACCAATACTGAAAATATGACTCTGGTCATGACACTGGATGAAAGAAAATACGTCAGAGAACTGGGTATTAGAAACATTTTAAACACAAGGCAATCAGTCGAAAATAGAGAAATACAATCAGAAATTTCAGGGAGCCGAAACTCAATTTTTAATTTAAGGAGTATACGGAATTTATTTAAATGAATGCTTGCAGTTTAACTCCTTCACCTCTGTTGCTGGACATTAGTGATGATGAAATCAATTCCGCTATTGGGTTCGGTGAAGTATCAGAATGGAACATTTCCATGTTACATATAATCAGTTGAGTGATATGTCAAACTCGTATCAGAAGAGGAATGTTCCTAAGGTCGGTCAAGCGAGTGTATGCCCGGGGCTATTGGGCACCGTAACCTGCTACTTTATGTGTAGATGAGAAATCGCTAGTAAATAACAATATATGGCCAAATTTAATTCCTGCACCTTTCCAAAAGCTTTGAAATAAAAGAAATAATAATAAATTGCAATTGCCTATATAAAAAATAAATAAACACATGGAAAATTGTCAATAAAGTTGGCCCCATTCATTTTTACCTCATAATAAGAGTAAATGATTGCTTAGAGTACTTTTAATAATTTTTTTCGAACTAGAAGATGGATTCATATATTAATATCATGATATTTCTTTGACAAATGACATTCATTAGACAATAAAAACTTTATTTACAAGAGTCTCACTCCATGTCCAGGCCGCAAAATCTGAAAGGCGACGTTGATCAGAAGCATCACGAAACTTTTGGAAGTCTAGAAGCGGCGCTATTACCCGCAATGTCTGAAATTTCCTATAAATCAGACTTCCAAGCATCATTTGGAGAGAAGAAAGAGTCCAATGCCACGAAAAAATTTAAGAGACGTAACCATACTATATGCCCAAAAGTATCCAGACACTTTCATATTTTAACATTTTTTAGAATTATTCCGGAAAGGTTTAAATGACTGCCGTTAAACTTCGATCATATAAAGAATAGACTGTAGCTCACATTTTACATTGAAGATTCGGTCCTGAGGGCAATTAGGGAACCGTCTACAAACTAATGAAGACAAAAAACTGTTTAGCCCACCCAGCTTCATAGAATACTGATAACAAGATGAAACTCTCAAAAAAGGTTATGTTAAATGTGCATAATATGTACAGGAATTTTCGCAAACTCTGCACAAATATTTGAGAAGATATATAGGTTCTCTTAAAAAATCCCAAATTTTCCCGCCTATGTTTTGCTTATAAAATGCAGAGTTTTCTGTTATATTAAACGGAACTTACAGAAAAAATGACAGTATGTTAGAGAATCATTTTGTAAATATTTGGAAAAATGTTTTTGAATATTACAGGAAATATGAACATTTTTAGTAAATAATGTTTTACTGCGTATGCGCACAACATAGCGTAATTTTTCTTTCACAACTTTAATGCCAGATATATAGCGCAACTTATATAAGAAATTTATTTCAATATCATTAGTATTCAAAAAGATATCCGCATTACAACGAACAGAATTTTAGCTGCTGTCGAAAAGAAGCAAAAAGATGAGGGGTTGTGCACAAATTGATATTTTTTGTACTTATATCCTTGAATAGTTGTATTGGTTTGTATAGTGGTTAGAATTTGCTGAATATCCATGAACACTTGTAATATTTGTAATGAATGAAAAACATATCTGTTGAATTATTAAAATATTGAAAGAAATGAAATTAATTACATAAAAAAATCGTTTGGCCGTGAAAGAAATATATTTAAAAATATCGTTTGGCCGTAAAATTGTAACCATAAGTAGCTTGTTAATAATCATGTAAATAATATAATTAAAGTAATAAAATTTTTGTTATTTATTGTGCCTAATTAGCTGAAATTTAAGTTATGCACATAACTGATAAGTGTTCATGGGTGTTCAGAAAATTCTAACCGCTATACAATTCAATATAACTATTCAAAGATATAAGTTTAAAAAATATCAATTTCTGGACAACCCCTCATCTTTTAGGTTCTCTTCGATTGGAGCTAAAATTCTGCTCGTTGTAATGATGATATTTTTGTGAATACTTATGACATTGAACTAAATTGTTTTATATGTACATGATACCCTATATATCTGGCTTCAAAGTTGTGAAAGAAAAATTACGCGATGTTTTGCGCATGCGCAGTAAAACATTATTTACTAAAAATTCTCATATTTCCTGTAATATTAAAAAAAAATCAAATTTTTGCAAAATGCTTCTCTAACATATTGCCATTTTTTCTGTAAGTTTCATATAATATAGCAAAAAACTCTGCATGTTATAAGCAAAAAACAGGAAGGAAAATTTGTGATTTTTTAAGAAAACCTATATTTCTTCCCAAATATTTGTGCAGAGTTTACGAAAATTCCTGTAAATATGATGCACATTAAACATAATCATTTCTGAAAGTTTCATCTTGTTATCAGTATTCTGTAAAGCTTGGTGGGTGTTAGATTGCAAAAATTGCGTCTACATCTTTTTTCGGTTTTGTTAGTATTTTTAATTAATTTAATTCTTCGCAACCAAAGTTTATTTCATCTCTTGTGGCAATTTTGACAATTTTTGAATTTCAAACGATAATTTTAGCCGTTTCTTTAAATATCTAAATTTTTCTTAATTATTTACTTTGTATTCGATTTAAATAGTATTCGTCTTAACTTTTGTTGTTGTTTCCATTAAGGTTTCAACTTTATTAATTTTTAAATTCAAATTTTTGAACGGGATTATTTATTCTTCATCTTGTTTTCGCCTAAGACCAGTTTCTTTTTCTGCAAGTTTTTTGTTGATTGGTTTTTTTAGCAGTGCAATCTTCAAAGATATAGTATAGCGACATAATGTGCAGCGATAAAAGTACGCCATTCTATGTGATTCGATAAAAAATCTAAAGATGTGAAAATATACAACGAGTGTTCAGTTATATTGAACGCGATCGAATATTGCTGAAAATGTCGTAAAGGTGCGAAATACATTACCGCCAACAAACTGTTGAACTTTCTGTGAATTTAGATCTACAATTTTCGAAGGCAACATTTTGCCTATTCTTTCAGTTCATGAGATCTCACGTGAATTTTTTTAGTTAGCTAACACGTCAGAAAATGAAATATATATTTCACATTTTTCAACTCTGGCTCTAAATTTCATAGAGCAATATAAGTTTCAATGAAAGAATTTTAAATTTTTGATAATAGCGCTATTGTGTATGGTTTTCTAAAGTTGCAGCTGTTTTTATGTGTAAATTTATGTGAATTGTTCTTTCAGTCATGTTTGTGTGCATCTTTATCAAAATATATCATTTGTAATATTATGGCAGTAAAAGTTAATCTTAACAATTATTAAATAAACAATATTTTAATATCTAATTTGATTCTGTTTTAATTTCTCTAACTTGCTCTCATAAATAGCAATGTACTACCACTGTATGCAAAATGATTTAATTTAGTTGCAAGGTTTTTAAGATCTGCAAAGGTAGGTGATTTATATGAGTATAGCTTGAATTGCTTATCATTGTGTTATATATTTTAGTATCCAGAATTGATTAAATAATTGACATATATATATATATATATATATATATATATATATATTAATTTAAATTTTATCATTGGGTACCTACCTTGTTTTAACGTTTTATAATAATCCTAGCAACCTCATCCAATAGTGGGCAAAAAATTTTTTTGTATCCATCAGATTGTAGACGGTCCACTAATTGCCCTCAGGGCCGGATCTTCAATGTAAAATGTGAGTTACAGTCTATTCTTTCCATTGTCGAAGCTTAAAGGCAGTCAGTTAAACATTTACGGAGAAATTCTAAAAAACATGAAAATATGAAAGTGTCCGAATACTTTTGGGCATATAGTGTGTCATAATAGCTAAAGTGTTTACTTAAATTTCTGTTAATTTTTTTGTTATTTTCTGTATAATTGAAATTGTTTCTTAAGTAACAAATAATATTGTAATTTTGGAGCGGAGTTTTGCATTGAGCTATATTACACAAAGAATATAAATGATGCTAATTGCCTAAATAAAATTTTTTCATGAATATACATCGATTTGTGACAATTAATTGAGAAGGTGATTTATGACGATTATGTTGACGGTTAAAGAACTAAAAGTTGCATGTTGAAGTAATTTCACATATTTTGTCAATCTTGTAGGGAACGTGTCACTGGAAATTATGGACTGATTTTGATAAAATAAACTTTATTACTCTTAAGAAGATCAGTACTTAGTAACTAATGCTAAAATAAATAGATAAAGAGACATTTTTAAATTTTTTAAGAAACTGTCGATTTTTATAAATTTTTTAAATTTTTTAGGCCGATGCGAGAGAGGAAGATGTTGATCAATTTCCTTACTTTTTTTCCTTCGTCTATTTTCTCATCCATTCGCAACTTTTTCGGGGTATAGTGACATAAAAAATTTTTTGAGTTTTTTTCTGCCCACCCTATTGTATAATGTATATGTAATGATCTTTCTGACTGATGTAACGTTGTAAAAAATAAACCATTTTTTCTATAATATTTTGATTTTTTTCTTTTTGGAATATAATATCCTTAATGTTTCCTATTGAATTGCCACACATGCTGAAATGTGTTTAACGTACTAAGTTTTAAGTTTTAGTTGTAAGTTTTTTTTTTTTTTTAAATTAACTTTTTCCCCTGTTTTATTATTTGTTGTTGTTTCATGAACTTTTTGTCACTTTGTCTTCTGTTTAGTTGCTCAGATATTTTGTTTTGGATGTTTATGTTTTCATACAGTTTTATTCACTTTTTATGTGATGTATTGTAATATAATCTGATGTTTTTTCCTGTTTTGATGTTATTCTCCCCGCCGTCCGGGAGAGTGAATTACACCCTCTGGGTAGACTGTGCCGACGTGAATAAATAAATAAATAAGTAAGATACACAATCAAATTCGGTATAGTAAATGAGAAAGTCGTGGAGACAACGTTCTAAATTTTTCATAGAAGATGAGAAGACATCCAGGCGAAAGTGCGTCTATCAGTTTGAAACAGAGAATCTGTTAACATACAAATTTAAAAACTAGTTCGTCAGTCTTCCGATTCCTATATTTCAATACTTTCGATAGTTTAATTTATGAGATATTCATTTTAAATAAAACAAACAAGCATTTTACTGTCTGAGCGAATAGAGGTAATATTTCGGCTCCACGGTTTGTCATTTGGTCTATTTGTTAGTAAATTTATTTATTTTGCAGTCATGACCTAACTCGTGGTTCGATTTTCTCCAAATTCGTCATGAATGTTCCTTGCCGAACCATTACAGCCGAGTCGGCTTACCCTCAGAGTTACGAAATTCCTCCGATTTGAGACTGACCCTTCTAGTCCAGTCAACGAAGACCAAAAAATCGCTGATTAGAAAACAAATTTGCAGTTTAGAAATTTTGAACACTTGTTCGGTTAGTGCCTTAAACTCAATATTCCCGCCGGTGGGGAGTGTGTGGGGAGTACAGGAGGGTTTAAAGGGTAGCTTTTTCAGTTGTTCTTAAATATTTAGAAAACTATGGGTTCTAGCGAAAATTATTTGATTAAAAAATTAAACTACATTGAATTTCCTACAAAAGCGTTCTACATTTTGTTTGTACTGTGAATAGTTTAGAAGATACAGGGGATTTTAAAGTGAATATTTCTAAAATTCCTTATTATAATGGTAAAATCATTTCAAAGTGCTGAATCAACAACTCTCAGAGAAACATCGTGCCTGTATAATAATTATACAAGTGTAGTAGTGTTTGTGTTGAGCGTAATGGTGCTGGTGGAGGAGAAAGCACACCTATTTGATGAACAATCGTGTCCCCTTCCTGTCCTCACATCCGTTCCCCTTCACAAGATCCCTTCTACTCGTTGTCCAGTTAGCGATTAAACAACAAAAATGGAATGGTTTTGAAATCTGGCACAGTTGTTGGGATAGTGTCCTAAACGACATACTAAAAGACAGGCGCCTCGATCCCATGATATCACCTAACGCAAGTCGAATCTAATTGGTTCGTGAGTTCACGTGACTCTAAAACGTACATCATGAGAATTTTTCTTCTGACAACTTATCCCTTCGATTGACAACAAGACGCATGCTTTGGCGAAATTTAAATGGTGATAGATTTTCGTGCTGTAATGTGGTGTTTCATATTTCAGGTGACTAAGATTTTAAATTTAGATCTGCTGTATATTAAAGCTGCTATAGAAAAAAGAAATTAGGGTGAACCCACATTCTTCTAAAGTTTCCTTATAAGAATACATACATAATTTTGGAAAGTATTATATAAGATAAGTAATTGTGTTTGCTACGTGAAATTTTCTATAAATCTGCACTGTCATTAACATCACTATTGTTATTATTTACAAATCGAGAATTTCTTATCCGAAAGTTGTGAAATACGTCTTTTAAAACTAACAATACCAAGGACCTTACTTCACCTTAAAAATGTAAATGATGGTAATTTGCGAAAAACTTACTTTTTTACAACAAATATATAAATTTACAATTTTTTCCTCGAAAGTAACATGATGTAATGAAAATGATAATTGGTTGTTACTAAAGTAATTATTAAAATATTTTTTGCTACATTAGGATAATTAATCCTTTATATTTACTGAATTCTAGTTGTAGAGATTAATCTTGAAAATCAATTTTTTTCTTATTATAGAAGTTGCATCCAAATTTAACATAAAAAAAATTGTGCCTAAAAATTATGTCAATTGAGTAATTTTAACCCTTTCGAAAATTCAATTGGAAAATAATATTGTTGTATAACGAACAAAATTTAACAAAAAAAAGAATGGACATTGTTGAACATCATTTGCAGTTACTCTTTTCTGTAACTATATTAAGATTGAAAGATTTGAAAGTGAAAAGCTTTACATACATTGAAACAGTTATTTCTTCATATAAAAAATACTTCCTGAAATACAAAACCTCCCCATTTCAGCAAATAAAGCTTTCTATGCTTTGAAGAGGTTTATAAATACAATCCTTCAATAAAAATGGAATTCTTACTCTAAAAACTCTTACTAGACCTGTTTTATCATATGCATCAGAACTTGGGCAATAAATAAACAGGAAGAAACTCTTATTACTACTTTTGAAAGGGAAAATACTACGAAGCATTCTCAGTGGTATAAATGAAAATAATATATGGAGGAGATACAATTTCGAAGTGTTCAAACAGCCTGATATTATAAAATACATAAAAATTAATAGAACAAAATTGGATGGCTCAATTAATACTCATGAACGATAACAATATTGTTAAAAGATTTTGACAATATAAACCTAATGGAAATCTGAAAAGGAGGCAGACCACAACTGATATATGTTGCTTCGGTGGAGTCTGAATTTTCTTCTATTAGTGAAAAGAATGGGGGATAAAAAAAATCAGAAATAAGTCATCCTGTAGAAAGCTTTTAAAGAAAGCAGTGGTCTACACTAGGCTGTCTTGTCAGATAAGATTATTATGCTTCCTTTGAAATTTTCGATTAAAATATAGCTTGTTTTTTTTAATGAATTCATACTCTATAATTTTACTTACCCCTGAAAGCTGCATACCTACAAAAAATTTTTCAGAACTTTTATTGTTAGAATTCCTATGCCTCCCTATTCCAAATGCACTTCTTTGAAGCACCTGAGCTAGAGCAAGAAATGTTTGATTGGGCTATAGACAATGTGGAATTGATTTTCCTTCTATCAAAATCTGACAGTATGAAATGAAGTATGCAGAGACTGCATAATCAAAATTTTCAAGTAAAAAGTTTAGAAAATATAGGGGCAATAAACTCCCTATCTTTCAACTATAATATTACTTAGTTCTTGTTTAAAGCAAATTTGTTTGGAACCTAAATATGATAAATGAATACAATTTCAAATATTTCCGGTATGACAGTAAATAATACAAAGAAGCTGTATTTCGCACAAATTTTGGTGATAGTATTAAAGAATGCAAATAAATCCAAAAAGAATGAAATAGCTCTACTGTAAAGCCTTTCTATGTTGTGAATCTTAATTTATTAGTTAAATTGAAACTTTTATTTTTAAAAAATGTCTTGTCTGCAGCAAATTGTAGAATTTAGAGCGAATGACTGCATTTCATACTTTTATTTTCTCTAGTTACTATACACATAATTGTTTAAAAAACAGAAAAACGAATGTGTTTATAGAATTTATTTTTTCATATTCTGTATTTCCTTCATTTCATTCCTACAAAAACATTATGTTTTTCAAGATTTCTTATCTCAACCCATTGTTTGAGATCATAGTTGGTAAAATATTAGCTTTTTATTGAAAAAAAAAGCATTTTTTTATTTTAACCAGGTTTCTTTGGTTTAAACCTTCACTGCATACTGTGTAAAATTCCATATATAATTTATTTTTCATGTTAATAATGAATAGAAAATTTTTTGTCCACTCGTTCACGCTGTATCAGATTAGAAACATAAGAGACCGGATAATAATCATTCATTCCATTTTCCATGAACAGCACCGGTTTTATTTCCAAATGGCAGCTTTTTATTGCAATATATTTATAACATAATATTATATTTAAATATATAAAAGAATTTGTGCAAATTTGATTAAGAAAAAGGGGAAAAATTATTTATGCATATTTTTTATGTAGGTATTTTTATATTAGGGTGGGCCGAAAAACACTTTTTTTCGAAATCACTATTCTAAGAAAGCGGAAAGGCTTCTCTCTGGGTTCAATAAACACAGTGTAAAATATTTTTTGGATTGGATAATATCTTCACCCCCGCATCGCACTTGGATTTTGGAAAATAGAGTAAAAATGGGCAATTTTTACTCGGCGTAGGAAATATAATTATTTTTCAATATTGCTATTCTAATAAAGCGGAAGAAATTCCAACTGGGTTAAATAAGAAAGGCGTAAACTATTTTTTCGATCGAATAATATCTTCGGCTCCCGCATCGCAATTCAAATTTTGCAATTTTTGAAGAAAAGTGCACTTTTTTATGTCTTATAGAAATAAATCAATCATGAAAAATAGATGGGTACAAACACTGTTTATTGCTGTTTTCTATTGTACAATTGATTATATTGCCTGAAAAGTGTTAAATAATCGCTGATATATATTAATATATTATTTGTTAAGAATATTGTAACCATAGAATGCCATGACATGCCAATAACAAAAGTTTACATACATTTAATCAGCAGAAAGAGACTTGAAATCAGCCTTATGGTCGAATTCAGGCAAAACTGATCGGGAAAAGAATGCGGATCTAATGAACCCATCTCTATTTTGAAACCCATAAAACTTAGCGGATGCTTCTGTCACTAACTTGACACACCGTTCCACTGCCTGTGTTTGACATGGAAAGTGAATAAATTCCCATTCTGGATTTTTCTTATCACGCACAGTGGAACTAAATACGACAGTGGATATATTACGGAGGATTGGTGGAGAAGTAATAATAATTGAAGACCAGTCAATCATTTCCGTATAGTCAGCAGCTTCAAAATTCAGTTTTGGTGGGAGAAATACACGTACTGACTTAAATTGGAAGATGACTCTCTAGACTTAGTTATAGTCTCTGATGTGCGATCTTTCGTCCTTCAGCATACACAGCAAGATATTCTCAGGATGAGCAAAGAACGAATTTCGACAAATTACTCCATCAGCGATAAATACCTGGATCTAGAAATATTATTCCACACATGTTTAGCTACATATTTAAGCGAGTGATTAGACTTCATATTAAATCAATTTGGAGTGTTAACTTTCATAACAAACTCAGCGATTTGTTTCAACTTGAAAGAGGGAGCTGGAGAACTTACATATAGTCTTAGAACTCTGTTCGCTGTTGTTAGCCAGCGTGAATGTGATAATGTACCAGGATTGCTTCTAGTCAGTTCATCAGAAAAATTACCCAATCGCACCGCTTGAGATATTTCTAGTAAGTACATTTCATCCTTGATTAAGTCACGTCTATCAGTTGTTGGTAACTCGCCGTCAATAATTTCGAAAGTTGTTACTGGTCAAGTTTCACATGTAAGGAGCACCTTCCCAATATTACCAGTGTGAAAACTGAATAGTTTTTGAGATATTCAAGAAAAGCTAAAAAAGGAAACTAGAAAACACCCAACGGCTTCTGCTGATCGGTAGCCATTAAGTGTGAAAATTTCTCGCTGTAGCAAATATAGAACGCCTTAATGGTACGCCACCTATCTGAAAAAAACTTTTTTATTTGCTTCCTCATTTAAAAAACCTCGTATTTGCAGAATTAATAGTTTTTTTTAATTTTTGAAATGGGTTCAATATTTTATGACCACCCTGTATGATTAGACTTAAATTACTAATTAAAGGTACGATTTTTCTCACTTTCATGGTAAATGCTTAATTTTTAAATTTAATTATTGATTTCCATACTAGGCAGTATTATACTAGTACTGTCTCGAAAAATTTAATAATTAATACATTTAAATGAATTTGCAGTAGTATCATTCAATTTAAAATAATCAAAGTTGTTTATTCAAATTTCGTTTAGACGTCTTTTCATTTATACGTAGTTTTAAGTCAGTCCCTTGAGACACGTATGAACGGTGCTTTGCTGTACGTATAAATGCCTTTCTGTTACGAGGAATGTTCCGAAAGTATGTTTCGTCATGTTTTTTCACAATTTTTTTATTACAAACAGAATCGTACAATGGCACAAAAAAAACAAATAAAACTTTTGATTATTTTTCAAAATATTCGCCACCGACATTGATACATTTGTCGTGCCGTGAAATGAATTTTAATAAAACATGCTGGTAAAAATCGGTACCCAGCCAGCGAAGGAAGATCTTCATTTCTGCACTACTGTTGACATCACTACCGAACATGCTCCTGAAATTGCTGTTAAGGCTGTGAAGAACTTCTTTCAATCGCTGGGCACCGAATTTTACAAGCTTGTTTTATTAAAATTCATTTAACGGTACGACAAATGTAGCCAAGTCGGTGGCGAATATGTGGAAAAATCGCCGAAAGTTTGTATTTTGTTATGCCATTGTAGGATTCTGTTTGTAATAAAACTTCCTTCTGAAAAAGCTTGACGAAACTTAATTTCGGAACGTCCCTCGTATAGAAAGAAATTATTATTAATAAAAATAGAGATTAAAAGTTTGTAAAAAAGCAATATTATTTTAAAACGCGATGACCGACTAGTTGAAATCTGCAGTACATATACGTAATACTCTCAGTAGGCCCCTAGATATTTCAGCTCCAGGGACCGCCAACAAGCTTAATCCGTCCCTACACTAACAGTTCCCTTTCAGCCATGTTTCGGAGCTGGTAGGACCCATAGATCGTGAATTCCGCCTATTTCCCCCTTCCTTATTACTAAATATATCACAAATCCCTGATCCAACCCAGCCGTCTCAAAGAGCCCTAATAAAGTCTGTGAATTTAGATTATTACAGCGTACTTTTGGCAGCAAATTTTTAATAACTTCTTGTATGCGGCTTGAAAATTTATTGCTAATCTGATGTCACGGTTGCATTTAAATCGACTTCTGAGGGTATAAGCTGTCTTCTCAAAAGGGGCTAGTACGACGTTTCTGCCCTTAAAACCGCACTCCCTCCAGCACGAAGGAAGCGGGGTTCCCGGAAAAATAATAAGAAGCATAATGACGCAAGTGTGATTCACGGTGCATCTTGCACTGTGAATATTTATTTGAGTGTTGCTGCATTTTGTAATTGTTGTTTTTCAGTAGCATTTGTTATTAAGATGCTTATCAATTAGTGGGAAAACGCTGTTACAGCGTCGATTACACGTGCCTACAAGCCAAAACATAACCAGGCCCGACTTGACAAATTTGAGAGCCCTGGGCTAGAGTAATTTGGCGCCCTATTGAAACCACAAATAGAAAATTGAGAGCCTATGACCCAAAAAAAATCCCTACCTAATAAAATAACTGAGAAACAAAAAGAAAAGCTAACCGTTTTCTGATTAACACTTATCATTTTGCAAATAATAGTCTTTTCATAAAAGGATTTACTGAGAAACAAAAATAAAAGTTAACCTGTTTTCTACTTAATACCTTATCATTTTGCAAATAATAGTCTTTTCATAAAAGGATTTTGAAAACCAGATTCCGTAATGTAGGTAACTTCAATTACAATCCTAGTTTAGGACTTTCCCACTATCTCTTGAAATGTACAAGTTTATGTGACATTACAAATTCGATAGCTGTCTAATTGCAAGCTCTAATTATATTTTTACTTTTAAAATCACAAAAAATACATTTTTTGCTTCAAAATTAAAATAAAGTCTGTATTGCAAATTTTTAGGCACCTTTAAATCAATTGCGCCCCTTTGCTACAGCCCAATTAGCCCTTTGGAGAGCCGTCACTTTGAATAGAGATCAAACTATGATGTAAATACTTTACAAGATATGGTGGGAAGAAATAAACCTTCTCTAACAAAATATCAGCCAAAAGCGTATGGAGTAATGATGAATTTGATTGCTAAAGGAAATGGTGGCATTCTCTTACTTGAAGTCTCATGTGGAACTGAAAAAAAGCCATTTTTAATTAATTTTATCCTTACTGAACGCCATAGAACTCTTGCCGTTGCTTCATCAAGAATAGCTTTCAGACTTTTGGATGGTGACCGATTATATGGGTTTCATTCCTCAATTTGAATTATTTCTCCCTCAAGATTAAATGAGGGAGAAAATTAATATTGATATTTGTACGTAATTTAATATTTCTATTATTTATATTAAAGAAAACACATGCAGAAAACTGTTCTTTAAAATATTTTGTATATTTAAGGACTTTATTAGATCGTATAAAGATTAAACAAGGGACTTTATTACGTTTAAAGAAATCAATTATATTAACTGTTTTAAATGCAAACAAGATAATTCACGATCTTTTCAGATAATGGAAAAATAAAAGAGACTAGAACAAGGGTGGGGAACCTTTTTGCTCTGCAAGACCTCATTAAATTTTGGCCGTTGGGCAAAAGGGTGCACGAGTAGAATCTTAAAGGTAATCGTTCTGTAATTATTATTATATTATAGACAAGTATATGTTATTCTAATGCAAATTGTAAATAACTGGTAAGGGCGCATAACAAACTCAAAAAGACGTCATACGGCCGTGAGGCTGTAGGGTCCCCATCCCTCGACTAGAATCTATAGATAGGTATCCTTTCCTAATTACAATCAGAGGCAAGTTATAAAATAGGCAAAGTAGGTAACTACCTAGAGGCGCGGTAATTTTCTTTTGGGAGGCCAAGACTTCATGATTTTTACTTTCATCTATTTTTTGCATCTAATTTTGCTGCTTCATTTGATTTACAAGAGACGTAAGTTCGAATTTATTCACATTAAATTAAGTACCGTTTAAATTTCAGAACATTGTTATTAGGATTTTTCATGTTTTCAAATTCGCTTGCAGATTAGTATGGTAATATTATTTCCAATTAAACCTTTCCAACCTGCTTTTAATTGCATTTATGTTCCGAAACGCCAACATGATTCGGATGAAAATGAATAATGTGTTCCGGTCTGTAAAACACTTACATTCATTCTCATTCCAGATTTCAACCTTGGACAAATGCGCATGCGCAAATTTCTTGAACTTTCGACATTTTATTTGTAACGCGTAACTGATTTAGATCTCATATCTATGGTTCTCTTGCAATTAAGGCCTGGTACGATGTAGTACTGCTAACTTGTGTCGCTTCCGTCTGTCTTTGTGATGTCCGCCAGCATTTACCCTGATTTGCATTCAATGTTCGCTTACTGTTAAATAAACGTCTTAAGAAGTAAACAAAGTTTTCACTGAACCACAAATAAGACACGAACATGGCGCATCGGCCAACAATCGAATCAAATCGAATAGAAACGCTTGGTCAGAATAAATAAGCGAACCAAGATGTAATGCAAGCTCAAAGCGTGGCGAGTCTCGGATTATTGATGGATCAGCAATAAAAAGGTGACCAAGATATTTCCATAGATTGTATTATTCTTGAAACGTTTTGACATTCAAAATATACAATTGAAGATTTAATGATTTAGATTTGAATGTCAATAGTTAAATAATTGAAATAACTTTTAGTTATATTTGATTTGGAATCGCATTTTATTGAATAACTTAAAGTTATCTTAGACGATATCTTGTTAATTGAATTTTATTGATAGATATCTTTGACTGAATTTCTAAAAGATACATAATAGAAATAACTCTTAAGTTATACTTGATTGAATAATGTCTATTTGAATAACTTAGAGTTATATGAGATTCAATTCGATATTGCTAAATGAATTATCATTGGAAGTTCTGTTTTGAAAGTATTTGAATTATTGATTTAGTGAATATCTAAGATTAAAAATTATAAGATGGATGAACTGTCCAAGTTAAAGAAATCAAGAGGAGTTCTCAGAACTTCCATTACGAAATATTTTAAAAAGATAGAAGCCGATTTCAAAGAAAACTTAGATTCATTTACTGTTACCATGCTTGAAGAAAGCTTAATTTATGTAAAAGCAATTGAGAAACAACTAAAAGATTCTGATAATGAAATCCAAAAACTTATAGAAAATGAACAAGATTTTGATTCAGAAATTGAAGCTGCTACAGAATATAATCAAATAATTATTATTTGTAGCTCTAAAGTTGCGCGCAATTAAAAATCATTCAAAATAAAGTATATCCACAAGTAATAGCGTCAAATATTTCTTCGTTAAGAATACATGAAAATGAGACTACAGATGAACAAAATTAGCACATTCAGAAGTTCAACCACCGCATTTGATGCCCTTGGTAATAGAAATAATTCTGTAAAGACAATCAAACTGCCTAAACTTGCTATTGATAAATATTACGGAAATCCATGTTCTTGATTAGAGTCTTGGAATCAGTTCCAAAATTCTATTGATGATAATACAGCCCTATCCAAAGTCGATAAATTTTCGTATTTAAAAGGTTTGCTAGGAGGCGCGGTCGCTAATGCTATAGACGGTTTCTCACTTTCAGATGAAAATTATGATCAAGCTTTAAATTTGTTAAAACAAAGATTTGGCAGAGAAGAGCTCGTTATAAACGCTCATATGGCTAAACTACTCAATCTCGTTCCAGTGAACGATTCGAATAACATTTACGGTCTTAGAATATTGAACTATACCGTTGAAGTAAAGATCAGGAGTCTAGAATCTCTGAAAGTTACTTCCGGAATGTTTGGCCTTTTGTTATATCCAATTTTAATCAAATTAATACGTGAAGATTTACCACTAGCATTTCATAGGAAACGTGTAGATAAACTAGTAAAAACCGAATTTGATGTAACTGATTTATTAACTTTTTCAAGAATTGAAATAATAATAAAAGCAGAGAAAGCTCGGCCTTCATTCACAACTCATAGGGAGAGAAAGAAAAACCGACAGTTCATCAAAACTCTTTCTCGAAGTCAAAACAAAACTCTCTTAACAGAACTAGAGGTCAGAATAACGCTTCTTGTAGATTACAGGGTTCAGGGCCACGAGAGAAATCGTAGACTTACGAATACTTAGCATCAACTGTTGACAGAAATGTTAAATGCATATACTGCAGTGAACTTCATGATTCAGAGAATTGCACGCAGTTAGATTTAGATGCTAAGAAGGATGTTTTGAAGAAGTAAGCCAGATGTTATCTGTGCTTAAAACCCAAGCACAGAATAAACGAGTGTAGGAGAAGATAGTGGTGCGAAAATTGCAGTAAAAAACATAAGTCAATTTGCTTCCAATTAGAAAATAAACCTAATAAAATTGAAGATAAAGAAATTGTTTCAACTTTTTCACACTGTAACGAAATCAATGCAAGTAGTAAATTAGAAGTGGCTGTTCGTAGCAGTGTCTTGTTACAATAATGCACTGCTATTGCTCGTTATCCAGAAAATAATAAAATTGAACCAGTTCGCATTTTACTGGATAATGGTAGCATGAGAACATTCATAACTCGCGAATTTTCTAAGAAATTAAAATTAAATGTAATTAGAAAGGAATCTTTGTCTGTTTATGCCTTCGGCGCCAAACAGGCAGAAGAACAATCTTATAATGTTGTACAAATTAAATTAGAAAATCGTGATGAGCCATCGTTACACATCGAATTAGAAGCATTAGGAACAGAACAAATTTCGGCTACCACTCTACCTGTACCTAACATTAATGTTAGTAAAGCCTTCAATAAATTAAAGAATCTACAACTCGCTGATTGCGATAAAAATAAAAATATTTCAATATTAATCGGGGTAGCTTACTATTACGAAATTGTGTCAGGCAGACTAAAACAATTAAATGATAAGCTTGTAGCTACTGAGACCATATTCGACTGGTGCTTACAGGGATATATTGGCTTAACAAACGATTTATTAAGTTTGAAAATCGTAGTTGACGAAAGAAACATTTCCGATTAATTACAGCAATTCTGGAAACTCGAGAATTTAGGAGTTGGTTCAGAATACCAAGAAACCAAGAAGAGCTTTCTTTCGACGCAGATATCACGAAGTAATTCTTAGAGGGTATTACGTACCAGGATAATAGATATAAAGTAAAGTTTCCTTGGAAATCAAATATGAAACATCTATTAAATAACAATCAAGATATTGCGTCTGGGAGATTCTCTAACTTAAAATCAAACTTTATTAATGACCCATCCTTATTTTCGGACTATAAGAAGGTAATCGATGAACACCTCCGTGATGGCATTATAGAACGGATCAAAGATTCAGACGAGAACAAAGAAAACACGTATTATCTGCCCCACAGGGCAGTTATACGTAAAGACCACTCCACAACACAACTAAGGATCGTGTTTGATGCAAGTTCCCATGCAAAAGGACAATTGTCTCTAAATGACTGCTTATATACTGGTCTAAATTTAATTTCCGACTTGTTTAGTCTTTTGCTTAGATTTAGGAGTCACCCAGTGGCGATATCGTCTGACATCCAGAAAGCATTCCTGCAGATAAACATCGACGAAGAGGACAGAAACTTTACCAGGTTCTACTGGAGTAATAACCCTGAGGATGACAATAAAGAAATCTACAGAATGACCACGGTCCTGTTTGGGGTGTTTTCGAGTTCGTTTCTACTTGCAGTTACCGCCAAATACCATCTGAAAAGGTGCATAGAACAATTTCCTATGACTCATGAACTCTTAGAAAATTCATTGTATGTTGATGACCTTATTACTGGCCCAGAAAATATTGAATCGGCGTTTAAATCAAATATAGAAGCCTTTAACATCTTTAAAGATGTGAGCTTCATGCTCACATCTTTAAAGATGTTAGACTTAGGAACTTAGGGAAATGGAAAACTAACTCTGTTGAATTACGCGATCGTTGGAGAAAAGAAAGATTAGAAATAGATGAGTCGAACTACTCAGTTAATGACAACTCGGCTCTCACTCCATTTAAAGTTTTGGGATTACCATGGGATTCCGACTTAGACATTTTCTATTTCGACACACTAAACTTAGAGAAATTCCTTTCAAGAAGAATAAATACCAAGCGGTATATTTTGCTAGTAGCTGGTCGTATTTTTGACCCGTTATGAATTTTAGGACCTTTCACAATAAAAATAAAATTTATGATTCAAGAAATATGGTGTCTAGGATTAGATTGGGAAGACCCTATCGAAAACAATTGACCACCGCTATGAATGAATGGTGTGAGGAGATAAAAGATTTGCACCTTATAAATTTACCTCGCTATTATTAAGCTGATGCAAAATTCAATGAAGTAGACGATGTTCAATTACAATGCTTCTCTGATGCCTCTAAAAGGGCATACGGAGCTGTAGTTGACATTCGAGTCGTATTTAAGAATGGTAGAATCATTTCAAATTTGGTCGCATCAAAAAGTAGAGTTGCTCCTCTAAGAACACGATCAATCGCAAGATTAGAACTTATGGGTGCTCTTTTAGTTGCAAGATTGAGTTCTAAAATAACAAAATATTTAAACTTTCCAGTAACTCAATATTTTTTGACTGACTCGTCTATTGTATATTATTAGATAAAGGACGACAAAGAGAAATTCAAAATGTTTGTGAAAAACCGAGTTAAGGAAATACAAAATCTTAGCGATCCTTGCGAATGGTTTCATACCCCTGGTACTGATAATCCTGCTGATATAATATCTAGGGGTCTCACAATAAATGAATTAAAAAGATGTAAAATTTGGTGGCAGGCACCCAGTTGGTTGATAGAACACAAAACTAACTGGCCTGAATTCTCAAAAACAAATGATCATTCAAACGTAACGAAAACCATATAAAATTTAGAATTTAAAAAGAAAGTTGTTATGAAATCAACTACGGTATCAGAAAATCAATTAGAAGATGATCTCATTAAGAGATATTCCTCTTTCAGCAAACTAATTAGAGTTACTGCGTAGTGTTTAAGGTTTTTGCATAATTGTAAAACTCGCCTCAAAAGATAAGAAGAAAAATAATTTAAATGTATTTGAGTTGTTAATTGCAACAAAGTTGGTAGTAAAAAGTGTTCAAATGAAGTAATTTCAATCTGAAATAAAATATTTAAAAAAGAAACAATATCTACTAAAAAATAATAAGCTCTTAATTTTTAAGGTATTCCTTGATAAAAAAAATCTTATGAGAGTAGGCGGAAGATTAAATCTTTCTGAACTTCCAGATTCCCCAAAACACCCATTACTTTTGCCTAAAACGCATCATTTTACAGATCTTGTTATAGATTATTTCCATAAGAAGTCGCTAAACTCTGGTGTTCAATCCACACGTTCTCTGATTCGACAACTGTATTGGATACCCTCTGGTCCAGCCATAGTCAGACGCGTAATTAAAAAGTGCATGACTTGTTTTTGAGTCAAAAATCAGACTATTCACCAAATGATGGGTAATTTGCCTAGAGACAGAATTGTTCCATCCACACCCTTCGATAAAGTTGGAATCGACTCTCAGGCCCAATTATCACTAAACTCAATCTCAAAAGATCTAAAGTAACTATAAAGTCTTGCATAGCTATATTCATTTGTTTTTCTACCAAAGCTACTCATCTAGAGGTAGTCTAGGACCTAACTACAGAAGCCTTTTTAGCCTGTTTAAGACGATTTATAGCAAGACGATCAAGGCCTTCAATTATTTGGAGCGACAATGGGATGAATTTCAAAGGAGTTAATGTCATTTTAAATCCCTTATTCAAAATGTGGAAATCAAGTACTGTACAGAATTTTAGTACAGAAGAAGGCATCCAGTGGAACTTATACCTCCAGCTTCACCAAACTTTGGTGGATTATGGGAGGAGAATATAAAATCT
The DNA here is from genome assembly GCA_013235015.1 of Araneus ventricosus. Lineage (NCBI taxonomy): Eukaryota > Metazoa > Arthropoda > Arachnida > Araneae > Araneidae > Araneus > Araneus ventricosus. Next base: position 2,629 of record BGPR01025077.1, on the reverse strand, counting down.
ATGAAGAAAATTTTATTGAAGGTAGCAAAAACGAGAGTTTTGAACTTTGAGGAACTGACCACGTTAGTGACTCAAATTGAAGCAATCCTGAACTCTAGACCTTTGTGTCCCCTCTCAGTTGATCCAAATGACCTCCAGCCCTTAACTCCTGGACATTTTATGGTAGGATCCTCATTATTATCCTTTTCTGAAGAAAATACTGCTGTTAGTTCTTTGTCTTCTAGGTGGAACGTTTTATAGGACCTGAAAGCCAAATTTTGGAGCAGCTGGAGCCTGAAATATCTCAGCGAACTCCAGCCTCGAAGAAGGTGGATATTCCCTCAACCCAACCTACAAGAAGGGCAGATGGTCATCCTGAAAGAAGGCAACAAGCCACTACAGTGGAATTTAGTCCCGATCTGCAAGGTTATCCCTAGTGAGTACGGTCTTGTCCGCGTCGTCGAAGTCAAGACAGCAGCAGGAGTCTTTCGCAGAGCCATCAGCAAGGTGGTCCCTCTTCCTTTGCCAGAGGTTGAACAACCGTCCAACGGGGAAAGGGAAGTTCCGGTCTGAAAAACACTTACATTCATTCACATTCCAGATTTCAACCTTGGATAAAAGCGCATGCGCAACTCTCTTGAACTTTCGACATTTTATTTGTAACGCGTAGCTGATTTAGATCTCATCTCTGTGCTTCTGTTGGAATTAAGGCCTGGTAAGATGTAGTACTTCTAACTTGTGTCGCTACCGTCTGTCTTTGTGATGTCCGCCAGCATTTACCCTGCTTTGCATTCAATGTTCGCTTACTGTTAAATAAACGTCTTAAGAAGTAAACAAAGTTTTCACTGAACCACAAATAAGACACGGACATAATGAATGCGTTATTTTAATTAATTAATCTGGATGGAATGAATGATTTTAAAGATGAAGTTTTTAAATTTTTTCCAATACTTATTTATTACCTTTTTCACTTACAAATAATAATTTTGGCTGGAGAGGGTTAAGGGTATTTTTCTCGAAGTGTAAAGTCTTGACAGTATTTGAATCTTTGATTGTAGAAACCACATGAGTCATTCTTTTTTTTTCTTTTTTTTCAAAATTTCTTTCATGCTGTTTTCACATTCTGAAGGGGTATGTACATAATGAAAAAAGAAATAACAAAAATCAAGTAAAGTCAAATTATTGGTGCATAAAATCCACCAGGTAAAAAATGACTTTTAATTTTGTCATTGATTTAAGGGAACTGGGATGTTATACAACTTCAAAAAATCGATATTTTAATTTCAGTCTCAAAAAATAGAGGATTTTTTGCTGATTCCAGCAATATATAATATGTATAGGTCCGAGATGCCGAAAGCTGTTAAAATAAAATTTAAAAATTCATTCAAATGTAAACAAAAGTGCCACCCCCTTTTTAAAGGGACATAATTTCAGAGAACCGCTTAGATACACTTTTAATTTACATAAATGTTTTAATTTTTTTAGAAATTTGATATTTCATGAAAGGATACAAGCAATTCAACAAACTATCATCGTACTTTGCAAGCTGTGTAAACTTCAATTGCGCTTACATCGTGTTTTGTGCGATAGTTTTGAATTTCGCAATTGTGATTTCGTTTTTCGTTTTATCAATCTGAGCTTATATTTTCTTCTGTTATTTCTCAAATAACATAATCTTAAAGTATGCCCACCCATAAACAATTCGGTGAGAGAAATTGCCAGCGTAATCAATTTACTGACATGAATCAGAAAGAGAAATCTGCTGATAAGGAACTGTTGAATGCAAGTGCATCAGAAAGAAAGTTGAATAGCAATGATTTGTTTTCGGCAAACCATGTGGATGAAAACGATAAACGTTTATGCAGTGAGGAGAGTACTAATATCATTGTAGACTTAAATGGTATAAAAACAATTTTGAATACAGTTTCAAAATATAAACATTGCAACAGCACTGATTGCTTTGATGTTCTAGAAGAAATGAATAGTCGAAGGGGGCTTGCTACATCCTTACTTTTTGTATGCAAATCGTGTGGTTATTCTAGTATTTCAATGACATCTTATATATCTCAAAATGGCTATGACATAAAAACTAGATTAATGTATGGAATGAGATGCATTGGAAAAGGCAAATGTGCTGCTCGCACATTGTGGGCTGTAATGAACTTGCCCCCCCCTGCCAAATTTGAAAGATTAAATTCTTCTTTATGTCGTGCGCTTTCAACTGCATGATCAAAATCAATGCTGAAAGCTGTCGAAGGTGGTGTCTCGAGAAATGATATTTCTCGAGATATAACAGTAGCTCTGGATGGCACCTGGCAAAAAAAGGGACATACATCTATAAATGGTGTCATCACGGCCACATCATTGGATACTGGCAAAGTTATAGATTTTGAATTTTTATGTAAATACTGTTTTATATGCAAAAACAAGTCGACTGTAAAGACTGCCAAAAAAATTATGAAGAATACAGTGGTGGAATGGAAAGTGAATGTGCAATTCGAATGTTTCAGCGTTCTGTTTCCACAAGGAACGTTCGTTATGCAAAATATCTTGGTGACGGTGACTCGAAAGGTTTTTTAAAAATAAGTGAGTCAAAAGTGTATGATGAGGAATTAGTAGTAGAAAAACTTGCGTGCATTGGTCATGTCCA
>BGPR01025076.1:0-13939 GCA_013235015.1 Araneus ventricosus | reverse complement strand
GCAACAGGCCTTCGAATCTTAGGTACCCGGTTTTACCCCATTTTCCCTTATATATCAGTTCAAAAAATATTCATATAGAGACTATTAGTGAGAAAACCCTAAAATACGTGCGTAATGGAAGGTACCTACAATACAGAAGCTGGCATGCAAAGTCCTATTTTCAAAAGGCGCCCATTTGCAAACTTGTAGGGCCTAATTTAAAGAACAGGTGAAAAATTCCTTTGCTTCCCGAATTATTTTGTTACCTGATGGTACTCTGGGTGCGCCATAGGCTCTCAATTTGCATTTCTTGTGTGGTTCCAAATTACTCTAGCCTAAGGCACTCACATTTTTTTAAGATGGCCCCGGCCGGAGGATTCCAGGTTCGAATCCCAAATTCACTGAAGACCCAGCGTGTGTGTGTGTGGGGGGGGGGGGCGGGGGCGGGTAAAATCTGACGTTGAGAGTCAAACGTCCTCCCATTGGCATGACGAGGAAGTTTGGAAAGGGAAGTGCTGGCTCAAGTGTCGTCCCGTTATCCGACGGTGGCTCAAAATTACAAGGTATGTCCCAAAATAGCCATCGTTTTAAAACGAAACATTAATACATTCGACGCTCGTTATAAAGACAAAGCATTATAAAGACCATTCCATTATAACGACCAGTGATAAAATCTCCAACTGTGTTTCCCTATGCACTCTATGTTATTTTAATTCCGGTATAACGACAGTCCAGTATCGTCTAATCCCAATACAACGTCCGGATTCAGCGGACACTCTTCCCGGGATTTTTCCAAAATTAACTTTATTTTCTACTTTAAAATCTATTTTAGAAATCTATTTTTGATTGATAAAATTTTATTTTTAATACCAATGATAAAAAATAATTTGAGTATTTAGTTGGAATCTCTTTAAAAATAGCCTATTTTTATGGAACTGCTGAGCGTGCATGTGTAAATTTTTTAATTATATCCACTACTACGACCACTCGTTATTAAGACCTTTTGCTGTGGGACGCAGAGGGTCGTTATAACGAGCGTCGACAGTATAATTAAACGAAACTAAACCATGCATACTGAAGAGTCGTGAAGTACGCTAAATAACTCAGAGCCCGAGATGTAGAACTGGATAGCTTGTTCCTGTTGACGAATATAACACCTTCTTCAACAGGATAAGTCAGTTAACTCCCTTTTCCCACTAACATCACATGGTAGAGCTTCAGCAGCTAATTGTCACTTGCTTGCTTCCTAGTAGTAAATTTGGCTTTTTTCACGTCTTTCACTAACTTTTGATGCAGTTTCAATTAGGAAAACACGGTTTTTTGCAATACTGTTTCACACTTAAGACCGCTCTTCCTATAATTTATTTATTTATTTATTTAAAGTAAAGCACACTATAGAGAAAACTCCATTCGCAGAGTGCTATAAACAACAAACAGATAAAGAACAAAAGCCACAACGAGTAAATAAAAAAAATGAGCTAGAAAATAAACAGTTGAACACAAAGAATACACTAAGTCATAAAAATTTTGCAAACCCATATATATTGAAAAACGAAAACACATAATCACAAAAACATTAAAACACACTATGATTCTAAAGGTCGTATTTTTTAAAAAAATAAAAAGACCATTTCCAAAAGGCAAGGGTTAAAAAGTCAAAACACGCAAGCACCGAATCCTCTAAAAACACACTAGGAGTTTAAAAAATTTAAAGATGTAAATACACAGTTGAGGTAAAAAATAAATTGCGACACGGCACCGAAAACAGAGTACAAAAATTAAAACATATAAAAAATGGTCGTTTACTTAAGAACACGGAAAATCAAAACGCATAAAAATCTAAAAAGTTGTAAAAAGGCAAAATAAAACACATCATGTATTTAAAAGCTGCAAATATTTCGATTTAAAAGCACCAAGAGACATATTAAAAATGTCAAGTTCATCAGAGAACTTGTTAAAAATTTTATATAACGAGAACCTGTTAATATAATTAAATTTTGAATATACATTTGGAAAGGAACTTTGGTTACTTAAAAATCTGGAGGGCACAGCAAAATCTATAGAACTCGATATATTATTACAATCGATTGAATCTTTAATAACTTTGTAAAAGAAAAGAACGCAAGCAACGTCTCGTCTGGAACACAAACTAGGCATATTAAAGATATTACGTAGAAGTGAAGAAGATACATCCTGCAAGTCAAATCCATTCTTTTGTAAAGTAAATATCTTAAGAAGTTGTTTTGTATTCGCTCAATAATTTCAATTTTGTTTGAACAAGTTCAATGGAAAATTCTCTGGTTCTGCGCTTAAGAATTACAAGCTTGCAATATATCTTAGAGACCACTAGGGGCTGCCCCCTGCTCGCTAAAGCTCGCCAACCCCCAGGAGGATTGCTTCGCAATCCTCCCAGGCTACGCAAACACTGCTCGCTTCGCTCGCTACAGTGAAGGCACTACATGTCCTAGCACAATTATTGTAAAATCTTTATATATATATATGAATCAACTTTATTTTGATTCTAATGCTTTAATTTAAATCAGCACAGAATAAAATTTTTTGGTCTCAAAAAAGATATTTTTCTTCTAAGAAAATTATAAAAGTGCATAAATAAACAAATACATAAGAGTTGGATAATTAAAAGAAATATAATTTTTCTAAAAATTAATTCTAAGAACAAATTAGATTTAATATTATTAATAAAGAGATTGTGGTGTGACATCTTAGCACTAGAGAGAACATAAAAAAAGATAATATTATTAATAAATAAAAATCTTAAGCTGATTTCCTTTCAATGCTTTCACCTTAATCAAAAAGGAATAAAATTTTTTGGCCCTGAACCTTATTTGCAGGTACGATGCGTTCGAATAAAACGTTATTTGTAGTCACTGTGCTAATAGAACGAACGTAATTTGTAGGCACTGTGTCGAAAAGAACGTTATTTGCAGGTATTGTGCGTTTGAATAAAATGTTATTTCTTTGTACTGCACCAGTGGCGCCATCTGCTTATGAATTTAAGAAGAAATTGTTAAAAAAATTATATTTATAATAATGAATTCTAAATTAAAAATTAAAATGGAGAAAATAATTAAAATAAAAAATTACTTTTTAGTACACTAATGAAATAGTGTTTTTTTTTAAAGTTTTTAATCTTTTCTTAATTTAAAACACTTTTAAATTGGAGAGATGGAATTTACATTAGGAGTTATTTTAAATTTATCGGATAATATACCATGTTTGGAAAAAGGAATAAAATCTAGTAAAAAAATTATATTCTCATAAGTTTTAGGAAAATATTATCTGAAACTTAAACTATTCAAAATATTAGTCATGCGGCAAAGAGGATGGAAAAAAAAATTGCTTAGGCATCTGTAAGAAAATTGAGTAAAGATTTATTGGAAGTTTTTAATTTTCAAGGATTAAAAATAAAGCGATTAAGGTGATACTAAAATGAGGAAATAATCAAGGGAGGCAGAAGACAGTAATAATGGCGAGTGAAAGCACTCGGAGAAAAAAGTTTACATCCAGGGACCGAACATTGAATTCCAAGCGCAATGACTTGACAGCTTTACTATCGTAACGCACGGCTGGAAGGATTTTTCTTATTTCAACTGTCATTTATATCGTAGTTTGAAATTTCAAAGATTACTGAATTTTAGATTGAGGGAAAGGCTTGATAAAATTTATTTGCACACAAGTTTTTGATTCAAACTTTTTTTTTTAGAAAAACCCAAGTCGCTGACTTAAACTATTTGGACTTTGACCTGAACGTTCTCTGGCTCTCATAAGCCATCTCCTTCATTTCTAATTAATCTATTTTAAATCATTTCATCCAAAGTTTCATTATATTGTAAGAAATATTGTGAACTCTACGTCTTAAACTCATTTTTTTCGAGAAGAAGAAATCTTACCCCACAACGAATATAGTAACAGGCTATTTCTATGAAGTTATGCCTAACATGGCGGAGGCTTCCGGTTTTGTTTGGTAACAGACGTTGTTATCGACAAAAGAGAAATTAACCCCCTTTTTTCGCCTTAGCGTTTTATATATATAGATGGTATCAATGTTGTTGATTGTATCTTCGTTGTACGATTCTTTCTCGGTCACAGCGTTTTCATGCACTACCTTGTACAATATTACAAGATACCCAGATAGCACGTAAGTTTGCAGCAAGTTTGATTTTGACTTGTCATGGAAAAATTTGACGCGTCAAATTTGAATCGAACTTGTAGCAAGTTCGATATGACAAGTAGCGCCACCTCTTTGCAAATCAAACTTGCTGCAATTTTGCAAAACAAGCTTCCTGCAAAGATAGCACAATAAAGAGATAATTATCTTTGTCTCTGTTTTAAAAAACATCCGATTTTTAATAGCATCTCCTAGACCGTAATTCTTTTTTATTAATTCAATAAATCAATGATAATTTGTGAAAAAAATAACTTTTTTATAAAAAAAAATTTTGAAACATTTTCCATCTTTTTACTAAATATATCACTCTCACTTTAAAGAAAACTATATCGCCTTTTTCTTAATGCTGAAATTTTAACGTTTATAAACAAAATTAAATCTAAAAAAAAGTCGGTGTTTGTTGAAAAATAATAACTAGACATTTTGTCCCATTTTAAAGTAATTACTTTTGAACTCTAATTTCATAATTTATTTTACTAGCAAAACGTAGTTATTAGCGAAAATCGCTCTCTCTTTGACTTCAAATCATATTCTCAACTCAAAAAATTAATGAAAACCAGAAAATAGTTTAAAATAAATCGTATACGAATCGAATCGAACGATGTTTTAGCGAAATCTATCCTCTCCTCTTAGAGTTCAGCTGGCTCAATGGTTAGCGTCACCGCTTCGGAACCAGGAGGTCGCGAGTTCTATCCCGGGTTGTGTTTCGTACTCTGTTTTTGCTATAATTTGCAATATGTTTGCACTGCAAGCTTGCTGCAAGTTCGTTTCATGGTGACTTCGGAGCTTTCGTTAACTTGCTGCAAGCTTGCACTCTTGTCATGACAAATTTGTGGCAAACTTGCACTCTTGTCATGACAAATTTGTGGCAAACTTGCACTCTTGTCATGACAAATTTGTGACAAGCTTGCTGCAAACTAAAATTGCTATCTGGGTAAGAATAAAATTGGATTACCTGTCTGTGGTCATCAAGTTCAACTTGCCCGCGATGGCTGAAAAGCACGAATTATACAAGAAAAGAGAACATCTCACAAATAACGCTACTTTAATGAGACACAAACTACGAAATTATAAATTAATGAGTATTCTTGAAAGAATAGGAAACAGTAGTTTCTACATGCGCAGTTACTTCATTAAGTTCTGCATGGGTTTTTTGACAGTTCGATTTAGAAGGAGAAATGCTATAATCTACCTAATTGTTCTTCCATTACATGGTTGTTACAATTAAAGTTCGCTTATTCAGGAAGCTCTAGAACCGAAATTATGGCTGCAAACGAAACAAAATTTCCACTAGAATGTAGTGCAAGGAATGCGCTCTGTGAAGCAGAGAAAAAGTAGTGCGATGTGGAAGCTCTAGAACCGGAATTATGGCTGCAAACGAAACAAAATTTCCACTAGGGGAATGTGGAGGGTGCAAGGGAGTAATGCTGCGCTCTCTGTGAAGCAGAGAAAAGTGGTGCCTGATGTGGAAGCTCTAGAACCGGAGTATGGCTGCAAAACGAGGAAACAAGAATTTCACTAGAATCTAGTGCAAGGAATGCGCTCTGTGAAGCAGAGAAAATAGTGCGATGTGTGGAAGCTCTAGGACGGCCAAGAGTGGCTAGAAACTGAACAAGATTTCCACTAGGAGATGTAGTGCAAGGAATGCGCTCTATGGCAGAGAAAAAAGAGTGCGATGTGAGACTCAGAACCCGAGAATCTGTAAACAGAAACAAATTTCCACTAGGAATGTAGGCAGGAATGCACTCTGTGAGCAGAGAAGTAGTGCGATCTGGGAGGCTCTCAGAACCAGGTGGTTAGACTCCAAGAACGAAACAAATTTCCCTGATGTAGTTGCAAGAATGCGCTCTGTGAAGACAGAGAAAAAGTAGTGCGATGTGGAAGCTCTGAGAACCGGAATTATGGCTACAAGAGCAAACAAGACATTTCCATAGGAATGCTGGTGGTACAAGGGCGCTCACGCTTGAAGCAGAAAAGAATGTGCGAGTGAGAGCTCCAAGAACCGGAATTATGGCTGAAAGAAACACAATTTCCACTGAGATGTAGTGCAAGTATTACGAAGCAGAGAAAAGTAGATACGATATGTGGAAGCTCTGAACCGGAATTATGGCTAACCAAACACCGAGCAAAATTTCCACTAGAATTAGTTCAAGGAATTGTAAGCAGAGAAAAAGAAATGGGCACGATAAGCTGAAGCTCTAGGAACCGGAATTATGGCTTCAAACAGAAACAAAATTTCCCACCTAGAGATGTGAGTGCGGAATGCGCTCTGTGGCAGAGAAGAAAAGTAGTGCAGTGCAGCTCTAGAACCGAATTATGGCTGCAAACAGAATAACAATTTCACTAGAATGTGAGTGTAAAGGAATGACTCTGTGAACAGAGAAAAGAATGAGTGCGATCGAAGCTCTAGAACCGGAATTATGGCTACAAACGAAACAAAATTTCACTAGAATGGCAGTGCAAAGTGCGCTCTGGAAGCAGAGAAAAGAGTAGTGCGATGTGGAAGCTCTAGAACCGGAATTATGGCTGCAAACGAAACAAAATTTCCACTAAGTCTGGTGCAGGAATGCGCTCTGTGGAAACGAGAAAAAGTGAGTGCGATGTGGAGGCTCTAGAACCGGAATTGGCTGCAAACGAAACAAATTTCCACTAGAATGTGCAAGGTCTCACACTCTGTGAAGCAGAGAAGAAAAGTAGTGCGATGGAAGCTCTAGAACGGAATTATGAAACACCAAACGAAACAAATTTCCACACAAGGAGTAAGTGCAAGAGATGCGCTCTGATGAACCAGAGAAGCGAAATGAATGCGATGTGGAGCTCTGAACGGAATTATGAAACACCAAACGAAACAAAATTTCCACTAGATGTGGTGCAAGGAGGCTAAGCTCTGTGAAGCAGAGAAAAAGTAGTGCGATGTGGAAGCTCTAGAACCGGAATTATGGCTGCAAACGAAACAAAATTTCAACTAGAATGTAGTGCAAGGAATGCCGCTCTGTGAAGCAGAAAAGTGGTGCGATGTGGAAGCTCTAGAACCGGAATTATGGCTGCAAACGAAACAAAATTTCCACTAGAATGTGGTGCAAGGGAATGCGCTCTGTGAAGCCTTGAGAGAAAAAGTAGTGCGATGTGGAAGCTCTAGAACCGGAATTATGGCTGCAAACGAAACTCAAATTTCCACTAGAATGTGAGTGCAAGGAATGCGCTCTGTGTGAAGCAGAGAAAAAAGTAGTGCAGTGGAAAGCTCTAGAACCAGGATCATGGCTGCAAACAGAAACAAATTTCCACTAGAATGTAGTGCAAGGAATGCCTCTGTGAGAGCAGAGAAAAGTAGTGCGATATTAAGGCTCTAGAACAACCGGAATTATGGCTGCAAACGAAGGCAAAATTTCCCACTAAGAATGTAGTGCAAGGAATACGCTCTGTGAAGCAGAGAAAAAGTAGTGCGATAGGAAGCTCTAGAGACAGATTATGGCTGCAAACGAAACAAAATTTCCACTAGGAGAATGTAGTTCAAGGAATGCGCTCTGTGAAGCAGAGAAAAAGTAGTGCGATGTGGAAGCTCTAGAACCGGAATTATGGCTGCAAACGAAACAAAATTTCCACTAGAATGTAGTTCAAGGAATGCGCTCTGTGAAGCAGAAAAAGTAGTGCGATGTGGAAGCTCTAGAACCGGAATTATGGCTGCAAACGAAACAAAATTTCCACTAGAATGTAGTGCAAGGAATGCGCTCTGTGAAGCAGAGAAAAAGTAGTGCGATCAGCAAGGCTCTAGAGACAGATTATGTGCAAACAGAACAAAATTTCCACTAGAATGTAGTGCAAAGGAATGCGCTTTTGTGAAACAGAAAAAAAAGTGGTGCGATGTGGAAGCTCTAGAACCGGAATTATGGCTGCAAACGAAACAAAATTTCCCATAGAATGTAGTTCAAGGGAATTAGCTCTGTGAAGCAGAGAAAAAAATAGTGCGATGTGGAAGCTCTAGAACCGGAATTATGGCTGCAAACAGAATAAAATTTCCACTAGAATAGTGCAAGGAATGCGCTCTGTGAATCAGAGAAAAAGTAGTGCGTTGTGGAGCACTTTATTGCATAAATACAGTATTTTGAATGAAAAATAAAATTTACGCTCAGAACTTAATTTCAGCAGCGTGTTTAGATACACTTAAAGCAATACCCTCAATTTTGAATCAGTAATAAAAAAAATGCAATTATCACTTCAGAATATTGCCGCAGCTCTACCTATTGACGAAAATTTTAACTTCTTTCCTCTTTTTCGATTTTCACAGAGCGCATCACTTGCACTACAAACAGATGAAGTTTTGTTTAGTTTGGAGCCCTAGAACCGGTTCTAGGTCTTCTCACAAGGCGAGGTTTGAATATAACAACTCTGTACGTGCTACCGAAATTTAATGAGGCCTTCCAGTGCAAAAAGTTTCTCCACCCCTGTCTTGGGGCATAATAACTGGGGACAACTCCGACACACCAGGGATGAATTGGTTTTCACGGAGCGCTTGGACTCAGAGGTCCTCAATCTCCGACACTAAATACTAATTACCAATGGTCCTAACTATACAACTCCAATGATGTGGCGTACTCACGGAGCGATGAGGGGTTTTACGAAGCATACGGCCTCGTTGAAGGGGCCTCAATCTTCAGACGATATTGGATCATTAGCGTCCAAACGATGTTGAGTTGCACTTATATTTGTGGATCAGATCCGTTCTGATGAAAAGTCTCTGCGCCTGACACGGGAGATGACGATGTCGGATGTTTCGTGCGTTGGTGGCTGGGACGGAGTGGGACAGGATCTGATCGCTCATTGCTGTTGGTCTCCATAAGGGTGCACAAGCACTATGAAATTTTTTCTTGCTTGGCTGATGCTTTTTACAGCCGCCTAGCTGCTTCTACTAAGGGGTTAGGGAATTCTTGGTTGCATTTTTGCCTTCTCTCAGGTTTCTAAGTGTTCTTTTTTCAGGTCTGTAAGATCCATTCATTTTCTGTTTCAATTTCTGACTTTTTTCTCTGCTGTTACCTCTTTTTTTCTCTGTGCTGCAGCTGCTTGGGCGTAGGTCTTTCTTGGTTGTCTCTCTGTTGGTTTCGTGATGATTGGTAGGGCTTTGCAGCCTTATGAGGCGTACTTCCTACGGGAAGTGTCTGTGCCGGGACCTGTGATGGCCATTACGTAACAGGACACAGTTCTAGTTTATTGTCGTGGCGGCCTGGTCATTCAATGTTTCCCGGATGTTACGTCAGGATGGCGTAGATTATTTAGGGAAGGGTGGGGGAGCTTTTTTCTTTGGAAGGTCTCATTAAATTTCGGCGGTTGACAAAAGACCTCACGAGCAGAATCTTAAGGGCTACTTTTCTGTAACAATTATTTTATTACAGATAATTACATATTTCAATGAAATTTAAATAACTGGTAAGACCGCATAAGAAATTCAGGGAGATCGCAGGTTCCCTATCTCTGATTTATGGTATAGTTACATTTTACTCCATTAGTTTTTTTCCAAACCGGGACTTAAATAATTAGTTAATAAACATTTTACGAGAAAACAATCCTGAGTTATGATGGTATATAAAACAAAAGCTCAAAGTAATATATCATACAAATACTTTTATTCACTAATTTGTTTTAGCTCTATAATCAAGTAAAATCGCCGGGACATTTAAGCATTGATCGACGAGTTCAGTTTCGCCTTCTCTCCTTCTTCTCCAGTTTTTTCGGTCCCTCCGCTTCGCAGGTGCGAGCGTGAACATCGTCAGGAAAGTAACAAAACACGCGCTACAATGGCCTGAATGTAATACGCACCCAGTCGTAGGATCCTTCATGGGCCTCTGAAGTAACCTAAGGAGAACAGAAAAAAGACGTGAACATCGCCATAATGGCACAAAACACAGATACAATGGCCTGAATGTAATACACCCAGTCGTAGGATCCTTCGGTACCTCTGAAGTAACCTAAGGGAGAACAGAAAAAAAGACGTGAACATCGCCATAATGGCACAAACACAGATACCTAATGGCTGAATGCTTAATACACCCAGTCGTAGGATCCTTCGGTACCTCTGAAGTAACCTAAGGGAGAACAGAAAAAAAGACGTGAACATCCCATAGGACAAGTAACGCAGATCACATGGACCTGAGAATGTAATACACGAGTCGGGAATCCTTCGCGTAGCCTCTGGAAACTAACTGGAGAACAGAAAAAAAAGAACAGTGTTTAATCTGCCAAATGACAAAACAGCCGATATAATGGCCTGGAATGATAATACACCAGCGTCACAGATCCGTCGGCACCTCTGACGGTAACCTAGAGGAGAATAGAAAAAGACAGCTGAACATCGTCATAGTGGCTCAAAACCATCAATATAAATGGCCTGATAATTACACCAAGAGATCCGTCGGCACTTACTCTGAAGTAACCTAGGAGAATAGAAAAAAGGCTGGTACGTATAATGTCGTCTTCTACGCGCAAACTCCGATATAATGGCCTGAATGTAATACACCAGTCGTAAGATCCGTCGGCACCTCTGAAGTAACCTAAGGGAGAATAGAAAAAAGACGCGAACATCGTCATAATGGCACAAAACACCGATATAATAGCCTGAATGTAATACACCCAGTCGTAGAATCCGTCGGTATCTCTGAAGTAACCTAAGGGAGAACAGAGAGAAAATCATGAAAGTCAAAATGTTACTGCTTTAATTTCTTAGTGTTAGTTATATTAACGTCCCATTTTGAAGCAACACGTGGGCTATTTTGAGGAGGAGCTCGTAATTATGAACCACGGTCAGATGACGTACAACTGCTTTGAAATAAAGCTGTTTGCTACCAATTTCAAAAGAAAAAAATTGATGTAATATAGAATATTGCATCAATTAGATTAAGATTTTTATACATTTTCTTATTTTTGTGCTGATCTTGTGCTTGTGTGTTTTTGTCTTTTTGAGCCTTGCTTTTTTTATGGTGTTTTGATTTAATGTTCTAAATTTTAAAAAAAATGTGTGATTTTTTAAAAATTTTAATGTGACGGTATGTAACATGGACTTTTAGAACCTCAGTGTGTTTTTAGTGCTTTTGTAACTGCGTGTTTTCGTTTTAAAACATTTATGTGTTTACATTTTTATAATTAATGTGGTTTTGAGCTTTGAACTGTTGTATTCTCTGCAGTTATTTTTTTCTTTGTGTTTCAATTCACTTTGTGGCTTGTGTTCTTTGTATGTTTTTGATCATGCACTCTGTAAATGGATCCATCTCTGTAGTGTGCTCCTTGATTAAATAAATAAAAAAATATTAATGTAATATAAAAATGCATCTTTCATACGATTTTCTTAGAAAAACAGGAAACATACGGTTAAATCCCGGGAATCCTAACTAATTGGGGCTGACCTCTGTTCGGATTCCGGGGAATTCGGATTATCCGGAAAATACGGTAAAATATTCTCGATATACCAAATGCAGAAGAGTATTGACTCTGGGAGCTATGTGAAGGCGTAAGGGAAGATTCGCACGGTACAGTGACAAACAAGTTGAGGGGAAAAAGATATCTGAGTTTGTTTCTATTAATTAAGGTACTGTATTCACATTCTTAAAGATGAATTCGAATACCTTTTAAAGTTAGGAATAAACATTAGCTTTGTTTCTGATACATAATTGTGATTTTTAATTCATTTTTCAGTAAAAAGTTTTCAGAAAATTTAAAAGAGATGTTCGGATTCACGGGGTTCTACTATATTAATATAAGCCAGTGGAAGTGCACTTTCTAAGACTTTCTCGTATACTAAAGCAATACGACACGTTTTGCGAACGACTGCGTCCAAAATGTAACACAGATCTAGAATTAAAACCAAAAGTAAAACCAAATTTTATTGTAGTGATTATGTTTCCAGTTATCGCATTCATATAAACGCAAATATACATTTCTAAAGACGGTCAAACCTTAGACGGAAATTGTGAAAAATTTGAAACAGAGCTACAATTTTGATGATGAAACCAAGTGCCAAATTTCATTCTTCTAGGCCTTGGTGCTTCTGAGTAATCGTGTCCACATGACACGGAGGGTCCGATAGACAGACTTCTCGTATACATTTCATCCAAAATTAGACAGAAATATACAACTTTGGTTTAAAGAAGACATGCCAAATTTCGTCCTTCTAGGTCTTGACGTTTCTGAGTAATCGTGTCCACATCACCACGGACGGTCAGATAGACAGACCTCCCGTAGACATTTCATCCAAAATTGGATAGAAATATACAACTTTGGTTTAAAGACGACATGCCAAATTTCGTCCTTCTAGTCCTTGACGTTTCTGAGTAATCGTGTCCACATCACCACGGACGGTCAGATAGATAGACCTCCCGTAGACATTTCATCCAAAATTGGATAGAAATATACAACTTTAGTTTAAAGAAGACATGCCAAATTTCGTCCTTCTAGACCTTGACGTTTCTGAGTAATCGTGTCCACATGACCATGGAGGGTCCGATAGACAGACTTCTCGTATACATTTCATCCAAAATTAGATAGATATATAAAACTTTGGTTTAAAGACGACATGTCGAACTTTTTTTTGACGATCAAAACCGATTTCGTCTTTCGCTTGATGGAACCAGTTTTTTCAGCACGATCAAAACCGATTTCGTCTTTCGCTTGATGGAACCAGTTTTTTCACCGTGGAAAGTGATGTCGAATTTTCATCCTTGTGCTGAAAAGAACTGGCTATAGACCGACATCAGTTTCCGCGGTGAAAAAATCGGTTCCATCGACCGAAAGACGAAGTCTTTTTTGATTGTGCGAGAAAAAAGTTCGACGAAATACGCAGTATGCTACCTCCTTTAGAGTCTCCCATCAGCCCACTGAGGTCAGACGGAAACCATCATTTCCCCTGCTGAATTGGGGCGTCTAAATGCTTTAAATTCTGAGTATTGTGCTTCAAGAACAAATATTTGTAATAATTTGTACGTTTTAGCCACATTTTCACCATGTCTATCTATCTTCGGGAATGATGAGAGTCAATCTGCACTCTAAAACCTTAAGTTTGATTTGGTTCTCCTGGGTATTGAATGAATGAACCGCGAACTGTACATGAGAATCCTGGCAGAATCTCTGTCCAGACTTGTGACCAGCAGGCATTCAGCCTTCAGATGTCTTGTGCATAATCTATACTTATAAAAGGCAATGTTTGCGTGTATGTATGTGCCTGCGATGTCCAGACGAATCTATCTCACTTACAGCCATGAAATTTGGCACACATGTAGTCGTAATGGTGACTCAATGCACCTCGAAGCCGGAATTTTAAAATTTAATCTAGAAAAATTTTGATTGGCTGACGGTGCAGAGCGCAGGATACGTCATAACCTTCAACTAAAT
Organism: Araneus ventricosus; assembly: GCA_013235015.1. Classification (NCBI taxonomy): domain Eukaryota; kingdom Metazoa; phylum Arthropoda; class Arachnida; order Araneae; family Araneidae; genus Araneus; species Araneus ventricosus. Next base: position 399 of record BGPR01025076.1, on the reverse strand, counting down.
GAATGACTTCGATTATTATTTTCGGATTAGATTTTATATTTTGCTTGCTGTATAATAATCATTTTCACGTTACAATTTTGTAATATTGTTTTGGATTAACGTACTCTGTACTGCAGCGCGACAAAAAATACGCAGGGAAATAAAATAATGTGTATCTTTTGTCTTGATTTTGTTCTCAAAACTTTTTCATGTCATTGTGGGCGTTTTTTTTTTTCATTTTGTTGAAGTCCTAATTCCACGGGCAACGCCGTGCGTTTGGCAGTGTCTTAACGTGTTTAAGTCTCGTATATTTTATTGCAGTATAATAATCATTTTCACGTTGCAATTTTTAAATATTGTTTCGGATTAACGTACTCTGTACTGTTTTTCTACAGTTGAAATATCATGATCGCGAAGAAA
>BGPR01025075.1:0-22635 GCA_013235015.1 Araneus ventricosus | reverse complement strand
TAGGGAAAAACTCTCCCCCCTGGGATACTTAGACATCCCACAGATAGTAGAGAGGAGTGGGAATTCATGCATTTCTTTTTCAAACACTTGCTTGAGCGGAGGTATTTCTTAAGGAACCCACAAGCAGAACGAAATATTTTGAGAAGCTTCGCTCACTATCATATAGTCGCTCAGAGAGTTTTAAATTCATGTTGGGTCCACCTCCTCCCACTGGTATGGTGTGAAAGTTAGAGATATGGATGCCGCTCAGACCATCCTTGAATTTACAATTCCAAATGACGAAGTCCGTCAAAAAATAGTACTCGTAAGGCTGACAGGGCTTCAATCAAATTAAACTAAGTCGGTGGTTTCCACTTTCACTATATTCTCCGACTCGAAATAACTTTTAAATATTTTCTGTTTTTAATTGAATTTCGCAAGAAGTTCTGATTTTGTTTCATTAGTTAATTATTGTGAACAATGACGGACCGATCTTTATAGTCAACCTTAATTAGACACTAACACGACGGTGCACCTCCCCTACTCCAAATCTCCGCCACACCAGTGAGGGTCGTTTGAATTCCTTCGATGTATTTCGATTTCTTGTGACAATCAGACTCACAGAATCATGGCGGATCTTTTGGTGAAATCGGGTTTCAGTCCTCCAGTGAGTTTATCCGCAACACAAATAATTTCCGTGCAACTCTATTAGGCTGGGTTTTCAGTGTGGACTGCGAGAAATTTTGTGTGGATGGAGTGGAGAAGCTGCAAGAAGAAATTCGATAGGACTTTTAAATCGTCTTCGTTGGCCCGAAATTTAATATTAAAACCTGGGGGGGGGAGTTCCCAAGAAAGGAGGTTAAAAGAAGTCCATGGTAAGTAACAAATTAAGAATTAGAGATTTATTTTAAGTATTAAATAAAAGCAAACAAGTTAAAAAATATCGTGAAGTTTAAGGAAAATGCGTCAGCAGGTTACCGGACTATCTATTTGAAAACTAATTGCATGACACTGCGAACGGCGTTATTTTATCTCCAGACACACCTTCCGATTGTTCGTTTTGCACGATAAAAAAAAAAGAAATAAATAAATAGCTCACAAAGTATCACTTTTCGATTATATATCTATCATACGATCAAAGTTACGATCCGTCGCGGCAATTTGACACCTATCCTGCATGTGTCAATACAAGGTTACTTTATCAGTAGTATCAAAAGGTTCACTCACCTTGATCCGTTTTGAATGCAATAAACTAATACAAGAAGTATTTAAATACACAGATTTCTCCACCACGGCAGTTTTATGTTTATTTAGTTCATTGAACATTGAGAGCCTGGTTAAATTCTTCTTCTCTGGCACGTTGGCTGAATCTGCAACATTTTAAGATCTTTAACCAGCTTCCAGGTATAAAGTCTATTACAAATATTTGCGCGTTGAATTTGCTGTTATTCTTTGGTTTTTTTCTCTGATTGTCATCAAAGTAACTCGGTACCGGAGAAATTTGTGTCACCTACAAAGAAGTTCGCTGTTTAACTCTTCGAAGCATAACTGACATGCCGTGGACAACACGGGGAGAACTGAATTTTCCTTTAATATACGTGAGTATGGAATGAAAGTTATCTTTCTTCTTCTTCTCACGTCAGGAGTTTGCTAAGCTAATGGTTGAAATTATGTATTGCAATATTGGAATTTCTTTTACCAGCAATAGTTTCAGTAAGAATCGAGTAAGACGTTATTTCGAAAACAAAATTACCAAAACCAACAACCGTAGAAGCTGTAAAACTAGCAGAGTGGGTCTCCCCTAAACTTTCGTATACTTCCCAAAATGTGTCATTTCCACCACCCCGCGGATAAAATTACTGCGAACCTTCTCTCAGACCTAACCTAGAATGTGTCACGCGACTAAGCCGAAAGGAGGGTAATAGCGTGTTTCTGAAGGTCACGAGAGCACCAATGCGTGTAATATGACCTTGTTAGGCAACGAAAATCTAGTATGAAATTTGAACGCCTCTCTTTTAACTGATTGCAATGAAAATTGGACACAGATCTACCATTAGGCTAGAGCATTACAGACCAAATTTCACCTAAGTAGCTGCATTTTAGAGCATATCTCAGAAGCATGCGGCTATACATACATACAGACAAAGTCATGTAGACGAATTCTTTTGTAAAAATTTGATACGAACCTACTTTCTTTATGATAAACTAAAAAAATTAAAATGTTATTCATCTAGCACTTAAGTTTTGAGTTATTCACACGAACGTGCGGACAGATGGCCAGATAGACTTCCTGTGGACGGCCTTTTGTCCAAAATTTGATGGAAAACCTACAAATTATGTGTGTACAGATCACGTACCAAATTTCATTCCGCTAGCTCTAATAGTTTTCTAGTTATTGTTCACAGACGGACATACATTCCAAAATTGCGTTTTTCGGACTCAGGGAGGTCTAAAACGTGTGGAGATTCGTCAAAAATCTCGCTGAGTTCGGAATTTTGACGATTACAGTACTTTCTTGTTACTTCTGTATGTAACTTCTTCTTATACTGTATAAGCAAAAAATCAAGCAATATTTCAAAAGATTGAGCTAGGGTGCAATTCGTTGATAATCATTCATTGAGATCCAATTATAAAATAATTGCCATTATAATGGGGTTTTTTTTAGTCATAAAAGTGCCAAAATAACGTGCGAGATGCAATGTAATGTTGAAGAATGCAATGAAAATTATCTTAAAATAAGAAAAATTAAAATTTATGAGAAAATATTTTCTTTTTTGCCTATATTTCTCTTAAATGAAAAAATATATTTAAAAAATAATTATTATCATTTTTCACCTTCCTTCGACATTTTCTGCGCAGTCTGTATATAAATATAAATCTCTTTGTAATCTATGCTCCAGTTTGAGCATGCTTTCGAGTTATGCAACTAAACCCGTCAATTGGAACCATAAAATAATGAAAGAATTAAATACTGCTTCTTCCATTGATCGTTTGGCACTGTTCCTTTTAATTACTTAATTTCGACGTGCTCCGGCGATAACTTCGAAAAACTACTATTCGAACGCGTATCCGAAACATCATAGAGTGATGATGTTTCTTTAGGGTTTGATTTGTCCTCGCTTGATTGGTACAAGATATTGCATTTTCTGCGTGACGGTTTTGACACCACGCGATTAACAGAAAACTCAATGAATACATCCAATTATATTACAGGAAAGAGTAGTAGTGTTTACTCGGATACGGGACCGTCCCATACGCCCTTCAAGCAAAAGACGATAGCCATCCGAATGTCACCTGAAATTCCTACCTCTTTTTTGTTAAGTGTTATAGATTTCACGCCCTCGGACAGCGCTTTCTTCGTTAGAGTGGCTCTCCCAGATGCGTTTGGGGAAGAGGAGAGTTTTCTAGAATTCGGACAATGCTGATTAGGTTTTGAGGGGAAAGTGGAATTTCGTATCTTTGCATTAGAAGAGCTCGGACTTTCCTGCAGTTTTGAGGTCCTTATTTCAACGGTTTTAGGAAATCAGAGTAATGTGCTGGCATTCCATTCACCCATTCATCTGTCCCAAGACTGTTTTTTTTCCCTCATCCATCAAGTCGAAAAGGAGGCACGTCATTCACGGATGCTCCAAAGTTTGTTTTGAGACAAGATTCAAAGTCTCAGAATCTCTACCTCTTCCCAATTCCCTAAGCGGGAGATTTCTGAGCCATTTCTACCCCTCGTATGAGGTCTCAATGTAGGCAGATACTTTGATGTGCCGCTGCCCTCTAATCGAGGCCCCAAATTGGAATCGGCGCAATGAAGTGTTGGATTTGAGTCTGTTTGAATTCCAGCATTGCCATTCCGCTGCTACCCCCACGGTTTTAAAGACGATTTACTCTTTCTCCTTCCTGCACCCAAAAAATCCCATTTTGGAAGCGACGAATGACCCGTTTAAAAAAATTGACAGGCATTAAAAAAAAAGTTTTCCATTGCTTACTTCTGAAATTAAACAACTGTAATTATAAAAAAATTAAAGTCCAAAAAATTTTATCAATATAACTTTATAAGTGCAAAAAAAACACGACTGAAAGATTTGATAAACCGATAAACTTAGTTTCAACTTTATAACTATAAAGCATTGTTGGAAATTAAAACTACTTTGATAACTTTATTAAAGACAAAATGGCATAGAAATAAAAAATTCATCGCAGGAAAAAATTATTATTTTAAATTTTAAATTGGTACGAAAAATCATTCTATGCAATGTTTAAAGAAGGTCTTGGAAAATTTCGTACCCTCTTTTAATTTTAAACTATTAAAATTATTAAAATTTTGAAAAAATCGACACTCCTTCTCTCCAGTATGTTTGTTAACTTGACAAGATCAACGGTTTACCCCTGTGGAGCGTTGCATTTTGTGTGTAATAACTTATATCGCGCAATTTAAAGAAAACTATACCAGCTTTTAAAAAATTATATTAAAAGCATTTTGTGCTTTGTGAGATTTTCAAAACATTATCTACTTAAATATCACTATATAGTGTTATTTTTTATAAGACCTACAATCTTTAAAGCTTAATTTATTTTTCAGCTACTATAATTTAAACGCAAGCAATGCTTAATATTTTCGATAAGCTGTACAGTAAACGCGCATAAATAAATATAATCTGAGTATATACAATAGTTTGTTTGAAAGCTGTTACCAGTAAAAAAATATTGCTAAATATATGCCTTAGTGAAGAAAATTGAGTTATGTTAAATAAAAAAGAAAGTTTTCCTGTTACAATTTGTCCATAATTTGATACAGGATTATCAGACCAAGTTTCCTCCACCTAGTTTGTTGTGTCCGCGCTTTCAGTAAGTCACTTACACTCGAAACACAGACATAACTCCAAATAGGTTTTGGTTTCTCGGTGTCAAAAAAAGTAAAAACTAGGATACCCAAAATTTAAGTCTTTTACTTTCGTATACGAAGAATACAGAAAGTATTGTAATCGTCAAAAAATTGAAATCGAGATTTTGACGAAACTCCACGTTTATTCCATCATGAGTCCGAAAAACACAATTTTGGAATTGTGTCTGTTCAGAACACGATAACTCGAAAATTATTAGAGATAAAAAGGATGGTGGTATGTAGTCTTTAAACATAATTTGTAGGTTTCTTTATCAAATTTTGTACAAAAAATCCGTCATGGAAGTCTGTTCATGTCCGCGGTCATGCGAACGCTATAATTCAAAAACTTGAAGCTGGATGGATAAAATTTCGTACAGTTTATCATGAATATAGGTCCGTATAAAATTTGGGGCCAAATCCGTCAAAAGGTTGACTGTCTGTCGGTCTGATATCGCACCTCCAACGAGTCCGCTATCTCCACACGGCGCACTGGACGCAATCTTCTGCGATATTTATTCACTCCCTGCTTGGCGTTTTTTTTTTTTCATCCTGATTCACTGCTACGCGCAATTTTGGTAATCTGTGCACGCGTAAGGATCACATTGTCCTTGAGCTCAAGAAAGAGCAGAAATCGGAACGCATCTCTTTGAATTTGACTTTACCTAAATATTTTCTGATAGTCATTGATCCTGGGTTACAATAGGTTCGGAAATTTATCCACGCGGGGGAGGAGAAACAGCACCTTTTCGAGAAGTATACGAGAAAATTTATGGCATTCACTCCTGCTGGTTTTAATAATTACCATTCTGTCTACTATTGTGTATACGATAGAATAATAATATAAATATTCTTTACTCATTTGTTCATGGACAGAGAAAGGAGAGAGGTCCACAGTTTTCATTCTTGGATTCCAAATATCTCAACATCTATCGCAAAATTTTTGTATTATAACTCAGATAACCCGTCTTAATTCTCTAGATTAGGATAAATAATTAAAAGTTTTTAAAAACACACTTATTTATGTACTAAAACAGCAATTTTTTTTTATTTTAATTATTATCTGCTTTTTTAATCTTGAGATCAACTGTTGAAAACTCGCTACCAGGTAGCGCCACTGGTACGGAAATGAAATGAAATTAATGACTACTGATAATTAAGTTTGAAACATTAAAAAAATAATGTACCGACATCGGGAGCCGGGAGCACAAAATTTCAATCCTCTGCACTAGAAGTGAGCGGAAAATCGATTACAAAAATTCCTTCTTTACAAACATGAAACAAGTCATATTAAGTAAAAGTGCTTATTAAATTTAATAAAAACAGTTTTCAAAAAACATTATTATTCTAAAAGCAGATTTTTTTATTTTCTGCCTTAGCCTTTAATTCATAATTCAATTATTGTGTAATCTAGAAATCAATTTTTTTTTCTCAAATCACTACTACCAGGTGGTGTCATGCGTAAAAAATTAAAGTTACTTATCGATTCAGTTCTGGAAAAAATATTAAAAATAGGTTTTGTGGTTCTAGCGACCATGATTGGAGAAGATATGCAGAAATGTCTGAAAGTAGTGTCGTGAAAACCATTGTTGAACTAGTGACAAAAAAAATTATGCAGATCTTAATTTTAGAAATTTTGCACTCACCGATTATTACAAACCGTTGACATACCAAAAAAAGTTGATAGTTTTTCAGTTATAAGCAAGAAAACTGGGAAAAGAACAATCTTTTCAGATTTTTTCAGAAAGCCAATCGAAATTGCGATGATTTTATTTATTTACGTGGATTGTGTTTCTAGGTGCTAATCAAAACGCACCGTCTTCGCTAAAGACCTCGTGATAGAAACAAATCCACTCAAACAGTTTGTCTTTTTCAATGCAAAACACTGGTGTTCAGAATATTCAAGCATTTTCGATCTTATATTTTTACGTGTGAGCAGTCGTTTTCACAAATTTTAAATGCAAATTTAATAGCTTTAATTATAACGATTGTTTACCGATATGCAGAAGTTTTCTTGGGTTCTCGCATAAAAGAACGGTGAATAAAATTGATAAGCTAAATGAAGCAATTTTTTTCAGTTATGGATTGTTGTAGCTACGGCTATTTGTTCCAGATTATCCGTTTGTTTTACTTGGTTGTCCTACGTTCCTCTCATCATCATCACCAAAGCTGAAAGCAGCTGAGGTAAGCAAGTGGTTAGTTTCTGCTATAAAAACGATTCCTGACCGGGAACTTTTGAACGTTTCAAAATTTCGATGTTTCACATCTGATAAAAGTAGAAACTAAGGTTATTTCAGTAACAAAAACAATTTATATTTCTTTTGAAACCTTAAATTCTTTTTAACTTTTCTAACACTGGTTGATATCTTACCGTCTGCAGCGTCACGCTAGTGGAGTAGCAGGTTTGCATATTTTTCGTAATACCCCTTAAGAACGATAGCTCAGCAATCCGACAGATATCAAAACCGTAGGATTGCCGCAGTAGAGAGGTTCATTTTAAAAAAAGGAGCATTTAATATAAAATTTACCGTTTATTGTTACACAAATTATACAGAAAATGTATACCCATTACAATAAATACAACAAAAAACTGACCAGCCGTTTATGGTTTACGTCGGGTGTTACCAAGGTCACTGACATCCACATGCATTAATCTGTTTTACCCTTCTCACACTCGCCCTTCTAGAAAAAGCTGACTAGAAGGCGGATTCGGCAAAGTGCACTGTAGTACCGGACAGAAAACCACTGTAGATACCTTTTAAGTTTTTAACTACAGGGTTTGACAGCTTTTTACACCTTGGGTGTTGCTGGATCAGCGTCGGAAAAGGGGATGTACAGTAGGGAGAATACAGTAGGAAAAATAAAGGGATAAAAGTAGTGAAACTTTCCAACTTGTACTGATTCTACTCCGATGTCTAAAAAAAGACAGAACAAAAGTAATAGGGTGATAGTACACACAAGCAATCTTCATCACAGAATGCATGTGGTCTGAATGGCACCCTAAAATCACTCACTCAGTAAAGATTAACACTACGTTAGGGTTTCGTTTGAGTTATTTTTTGCGTCTTCTTTCGTCGAATCAATTTTGCTGCGTGAAGATACATGGCTATACACCTTGTACATTTGTCTTCGTTAGGAATTGCTAAGATTTCAGATGAATAACTGTGGATTCCGTTCAGGAACAAAATGAACACATAAGGGTTTACCTATAAGGGGCAAGTGGTTTTGGGTTTATGTTTAGGGATTTAAGTGGTTCTACCCAGGTTAAAAAACTTAAAAAAATTACTATTTATAATAAACGAGGAGATTCTCATGATTGAATACAACAAACATTTATTAAAACATTAGGAGAATTTACAAGGGGAGAAATATAGTACAAAGAGTTAATGATACTACATGAAGTCATACTGATAGAGCTGATTAACTAGATAGCTGTTACAAATTAAGATTAACGACTAAAAATTATGGGTTAAGGATTTAATGTTATGGAGCCGTGATAAAGTTAATGGGTCATGCTACTTACGGCCGGGAGATCGGCGGCTTAAACACCAATAAAATCTAACAACAGAGAGAAGGTTAAAAAGAGAACTCTTTAATGTTAAAAGGTTTCGTCGTCGAGCTTGCACTCGAGTTTTGTTAAGAAAAAAGATGGCGCTGCTTGTAGCAGAACTGTAGTCTAATCTTACTGCCGAGTGTAAACCAATTAATCTAGCTCTTACATTCTTGCAGTGATAAAATAATACTCGTACTGCAATTTCCCGCATAAATAAATAAATATCTATTGATTGATCTCTTTCAAGGCACTATGGAGTGGAATGTTAAACACATGGAAAACGGTCCTACAACATGCTTCATCCTTGGTTGCGCACGGACTGGTTGACTAGGTATGTATTATACACGTTACATATGAATCCTTGAATGGACTAACGTACTTAGAGTTAGTTACTAATGAGAATAATCGTAACTTTTTTTTTTACTCCAAGTAATGAAAATAACATACAGAAGCAAAAAACGATTATTACGCACTTTTTATTTAACCCGCAATGAAAATACAAACATGCCAGAAGCAAAAGTTTATTACACACTTTATTTAACGCTAAGTAATGAAAAAATACAAACATACAGAAGCAAAAAACGATTATTACACACTTTTATTTAACGCCAAGTAATGAAAAATACAAACATACAGAAGCAAAAAAAAACGATTATTACACACTTTTATTTAACGCCAAGTAATGAAAAATACAAACATACACAGCAGTAAAACACGATTATTACACACTTTATTTAACTTGACCTGACCCTAGTTCAATCCACGTTATGCAGTCTGTTTCAAAGTATAACTTGCGTGTGGATGGTATACAGATTTTTGGAAACGTTTTAACTGAAAATTTATAAAAACAAAGGTTTATCAAAAAAAGAATACAGCTTCAGTACAGTGGATAATCCGTTAACTCTCTTCCCTTACCAACGTGTCTGACATGCATCGAACTACAGAATTTTTCCTATTTAAATCCGTAATTGAGTCAACGTATAATTAATTTTAAATACAAAATCACTTGGAAACACTTAAATACTCCCAAGCATCCTTTACCATCTTCAATAGATTTAAATAATAAAAAAAATATCCCAAATGGGTGGCATCTAATTAGAGGTTAAATAAATCTATAGGGTCAAGGGATTAAGGATAAGCATGATCCACTTTCTGGAAAAAGAATTATTCATTAACCGGCCAATTAAATCCAAAGATTTTATTGAAGTGGATTAATTGTACTAGATAAAGAATATGGAAATCTAATTTCTCTTCTACAACAAACATAAGTCGCCACGCCACGTTTTCATAAAACCAATTATACAATTTTGGCTTGTTTTACCTCCGATATGTTTTCAACTACACAATCTTTGGCGACATTCATTTAAAAATTTATCCAACTTAAATTGAATACTGTTTTACTTCAAAATTTGATTATGTTTTAAAATTAAACATAAATTCTGAAAATCATAAAATGTAGCAGTCTTTGCATTTTCTTTATGCATAGATGACTGCACGATCAAATTGGCAATATGTTGCTTATTTAGTCTTGTCATGTTAAGTTGAATGATTCATTCTTAAGTTGTTCCTTCACAAGAAGCACCCAACTTTAGACAAAGCATTTATTGCGCATAGATCGACATATATAGAAGACAGCATTACAACAAATACGCACAATACTAAGTAAGCATCATCGTTACGACTCGAAGAAGGAATGCGTTTTGTAAAAGGCGGCAGGCGCTGATTCACACAGAGATAATTCATGCGCGCAAGAAAAAAAATAGTCGCCTCGCCTCTAACACAACACATTCGATAATCGTTTTGTTTCTAAACAGATTTATTGACGCATTTAGAATAATGAGAAGGTCTTTGATTTTAAAAAAAGAACCTTGATCTAGATATTTTTTTACTAACAGCACCGATGTCATAAGGGGGTTAAATATTTGGTTTGACGAACGTCCTTGCGAGTAGTTACTTTTATCCTGATTTGGTGTTTAGGTCAGGGCTTAGTATATGCGATTAACATCCTGTTTTGGGAGGAAGACGCAGGCTTTTTTTTTTTTTAGACAGCTCGTCAGCTTCGAACCGTGTTCTGAAAATAAACACGACGTTTCACACCGCATTCCCCTGTCAAACTGTCACTTCACATCAGCAACAGGGCCTTTGATGATGGATTTAACGCGTCAAGGCCCACGTTAAGATGGGTTTTCGGTGGAATAGGTGCGGGTTCAAACGAAAAAGACTACTACGGTTTAATGAAAGAGAGAGAAAGAAAGAAAAACACTTTCATATTTAAGGATGGAAATCTTCGTAAATGCGATATGAAGACGACAACAAAGATTATACTGTGGCTTCCATTTTTTTAACCTTTTCAACTATTAATTATATATATTTTGTCTACAATGGTGATTTATATTGTGCGTAAAAAGGGATTATAAATTTCAATTTGGAAAATGAAGCTGTTCATGTAGATGGAGCCTTTCTTCTCTTTTAACCATGTTTCACAATATACAGAAGTATGCTTCAATTTTTCTGCATTACTCAGTCATGGTTCCAAATGGAAATCCCGAAGCGAAATTAATACTGACAACTGCTTTCCATTTTATTCTGAAGGATTTTCTGCCGTTTTCAATGAACAGTCGCAGATCTTGGCAGAGCGTTTGGAAAGGAAACTAACAAGGATTTTACAAATATAATAAAGCCTGTGACGCTTTGCACTCTAGATATAATTTGTGGTAAATTGCTTTCAAAATATTTATAAATTCTTTTTTTATTTCCAAATTTAACGAACGTTTTAAATGAATTACAATTTGATTAAACCCCTGTTGAACGCTACTTGGTTTAACGTGATTTCTCTTGGTTTATTAATTTAGTCTTCGTATAAACCATTTTTGTTTGATGTTAAATCAACCAAATTTGTTGATCTCCATTTACTCAGCGTGCGTGTTTGATATTGAGCTTGAGCTTGAAGCTACAAGAGGGCTATTTGGGATGGTAATCGTAATTTTTAACCTTGGTCGTCACCTGAACCATACACCACCCTCTTTCTAGTTTCCGAGTCTCGCCATTGGGAGTACCGTGCCTTGTGCACTTTCAACGCCAAATTTAACGTTCACAAGGTCCACATATACGGCAGATCTTTGATGGAATAGGGTTTTAAGCACTTGAACCTTCCTCCCAAAGTCCATACCTTGCCATTAGGTCACTGCCCCCCCCCCCCCACCGCTGAGCCTGCCACTAAACAGAGATAGAAAGTCTGAGGTGGCTACCTCGCATTAATGATCACCCGGTTTTATACTTTTATTGTCTTTCAAATTTTATAACCATAATATTTTTTGCATAAAAGCACAAAAGAAAGTCCAACTGGTAATGGCGAATTTCTTGAAAATTAACCTTTTAGCTGCCTGAAATATTGCAGACGCTATACCAATAAATTTTCTCCTTGCATAATGGCTGGTACAGTCGGAAAGAAAACGGCCACTATTATTACTGCACCGTGCCTTGTACACCTATAGAATAGGCAGGTTTGAAAAATCTTTTCAAAAAATTACTTAAAAGTTTTTATGATAGTCTGCACTCAAAAATATGACTAATTTGAATATCCAGTAACAACACCCATCGTATAATTCCAAAGTGCATTAAAGTTAACGCTCCAATATCACCTATAATTACAGCCACGTAATGGAATATTAAAGCAAATAAAAGTTTAAATCTCAAATGTTAAAAGATATGTAAGGATTTTATTCGTCAACAATTATTATTCAAGAATCTTTATCAATTTTCATACTATTCAACTTACTTAGTATGAATGAAATAGACTACTTATAACCCACGTAATATTTTCATCTTAACATATAGTATATGATACCGACAATTTGATGTTGATGATTTTTAGTAGAATAGGTCGATCAATAAAGTAAATCGTCGGAGAATGTTATTTACATGGTTATATAAAATTTTGAATCATCCTTCCTAGCAGTTTTTCAGTTACAGTAGTTTTATGTTTTTGGCTGTAAATGATGCACTTTGGGGAGACATTTGAAAATCACCATTATAATTGCAAATAAAAGAACTGTAATCTATTTTCCATTACTGACTGTAGAAGTGCCATGCCTACCTCTTACTAGGATCAGTTACCTGTCGTGGTCAATTGTAAACAGTTGTACTAATTGGGGTAACAACTTGTCATTGTCCTAACAACATTGCCCGGAAGTGTTTCATGAGGACATCAGAGAAACAACGGCAAAAAGACAAAGATTATAATAATTGCCTCTAATTTAAACGCTACGACCACCACATATGCAAAGGGTACATTTTCTAATAACAAGACAAGACGCGGGTTATCCAGCGGGTAATTGAAGAAAAGGTCGATTGGATCTTGTTATGTCGAAGGAGGCAGCATTGTTCTCATCCAAAATCTCTGTTCTAAAATGTATCTTAAGATTATTATTATTTTACAAATTTTATCTAGAGGTTAATATATTTATTAGGGGTTACACCCCTGCTCGCTCCGGTCCCCAACCCCCAGAATAATGTAACGATTCTTGGGATCGCTACGTGATCCCAGCACACTTCTGCTCGCTCGCCATATACAGTTACGTTGCTTTTTAGTTGTAGGAAATTATAAATACAATAATTACTGAAAGTAAATTTAAATTTTCTGGAAACAGCAGAACTCCTAAATTAATTTTTTTCATCAATTACTAAAAATTAAAATATTCTAGTAGCAATAGAGAGATATATATGTGAATGTTAGAAAAAATCTGAATGCTAATATACAAGTGTCAGGGATGGCCGACAATACTCAGCTTCTTTAAATGAAAGATTTAAAGATGAATTAAATGACAGTTAAATGGATTAATAAAATGAAAATGATTAATTAGTAAAAGATTTAATGATTTGATTAAAACAGATGTCAACACAGTTATAGTTGTAGTTGCGTATTAATCCCAGATCTTCTCGTCGTTAGAAGTGTCTTTGAGCAAGCGTCATTTTTCTGCATCGCGTCTGATGTCAGAGCTGTCAATTGACGAGTCTGGCTCAGGATCCGCCAGAGGCGCTAATTGTCGGAGGATTTGAGCTTACTGGCCCGTCTGGCACCGACATATATATGGATTCTGAGATGTTTAGTAAATCAAAATTGATAACAATCAGAAATCAGATCATTTAAAAACTTCTTTTTCCATACAATTGAGCAATATTCTGACAATTTTATTTTGCCCTAACTTCATTCCACCCCAAAATTTTAAAATACTATTTTCAAAGAAATGGTGCTGAGAAAGGTTTCACCACATGTATTCACACCACTCCAGTTATTATTTAGCCGTGAAAGATATGAATTTTCTCTCTGGGCAGTTATTTATGTATTAAATCTCAGAAAATTTAAGTTGCCGAGAGATATGGAACCCATTTTTCCAACCTTTACCCATAAAAGGCCATTTAAAGAGAAAGTAGCTTGAAACATGCTCATATTAACTATAACTGAAACCATAATACTGTGTATTTTTTAGCTTCTTTTTTAAAATTGATATGATCCTAACTTACTCATGCAAGTTGCTCGTGAAAGCTTCTCCACATGTACTGCAGACTCGCTCCAGTTACACTTAGCCGAAGAAAGGTACAACAGTTTTCTCTGGCTAGTCACTTGTTTATTAAACTCAGAAAATGTCAGTAATCGAAAAGATGAAATAGCCCATTCCTCACAACCTTTAACTAAAAAGGACATATTAAGGAGACATTCATTCGTTTTTCTAATCGGAATTCGTAAGACTTTAAACTAATTTGTTCAAAACTATTTAACTCAAAAAAATTGTTGTTCCCTACTTGCTGCTGATGTAAACAAACCAAACTTGAGAGTTGTTGCCAAACAGCGATAAAAAAATCCTTTTTTTGTCGCCATAAGAGAATTATTACGTCTTGTTTTTTTATTTTATTCTAGGTCTTTGTATTCGTATTTCTTTTGTATTTGCATTGGATTTTTGTATTTGATCTTTTAAATCTTCTTAAAATGTATTTATTTTTTTATTCAAGCATCTTCCATTTTCATTTGTCTTGTGCTTTTAGAGGGATGACGGTACTTTTGTAACGGATTTCGTTTGTCGTTAGCAGAAAAAGCACAAATTAATATCATGAACGAGCTTTTTTCTTCTTGGACGATGGCTCAAGGTTTTTTCAATTTATTGGTTTTGTCTATTTTTTGCCATTTTTTACTTTCGTTTTTGAGTTTTTGTCTTGTGTTTATAAGTATACGCTTATAAGTTTTGCTCGATATATATATATATAAAATGGCATATCTAAATAATCAGAAAAAATATTTTAAGAATTGCAGCTAATTGTTTTATTATGCCAGCACCGATCTTAAAGAATTGGGGCTGAAAGTGCATGAATTTATGAACTGAGCATTTCTTGAAAACGGTAGCAAAAGATTTTTTCTATTTTGCACCTTTCAGGACAACATCCTGAATTTTTGATAAAAGTTCGAAAGCCAGATGAAACAGCAGCAAAAGAAACAGTAATAGCAATGAAAACAATTAGATGCAAAGAATTGTCATAGTATATGGTGCTGATATGAATAAAAAAATATAAAAATAAGTAGAGGAAAACTAAATATTTGCTTATATATATCCACTTTCTATACATTCAATAGCGTTTCTTGATTAGAAAACATATTGACAATACTACGAGTAGGTTTAGCAATACAAGCACTTCTGAGTAATGAAATAATACACACGATGAAATACAACGATTGATTTGTATTTTTGATTATTTACGTATTTAAGAAGGCCACCCTTCCCGATATAAGCAGCAATACGTAACTGAACGAAGTAATGATGCTTCTTATCGCTCGTAGATCCCCCTTACTTCCCATTCCTTTCACTTGAGCAAATTGTGGTTTCACACTAAATCCTCTGCTCCCAATATTGCATTTGGAATGCATGTTACTTCTCGGAGAGAAAATAAATATTTTTTTATAAGCTGTTTTAATTTTTCAAAATACAATTTCCAAAATGTTTTCCCAAGTTAAGTAATTAGTACACATCTGCCATTTTGTCAATATTTAACGAGAGAAAGGCCGTGTATTTTAGGATTTAACTCTTTCAGGGGCACATAAATTTTGCTTATTACTTTTCGAAATTATTTGAAAAATGTGGTCTCTCAGACTCATCAACATAAAATGTATTGTAAAAAAGAATAAGAATTGAGGGTGGATTATCGTCATAAGCCCCGCCCTTGTAGAACATGAAACTGCTTCATTTTTCAAATGTTAATTTTACTAAAGTAACAAATGGAATGATAATTATGAATTTTTATACTGTTTAAGAACAACTAAAATTGGAATTTTTTAAATTAAATTATTTTATACATAATTACATACATTTTTAATGGGATAATTAGATTATTCTTAGGATAATCTATTATGAGCGAAAATATGATATGAAATCGTAGAAAACATAAATTACATATTAATGCATTCCTGAATTCAATGGAAAATTTTTTCATTTTAAACGCATTTCATTTTATTTTCATTCATTTCCCGTCTTATGGTGATAAAAGTGAATCGAGAAGTGAAGTGTGTTGTGCGCTCATTAAAAAATAATGAAAACGGTAAACGTGTGCGGAGAGAATCAAGATTTGAATTCAAACATTGTATTATTGAACTTTGCGTTGCACCCTGCTTTGAAATATACCATACGGAACCTAACTTATAGGATTTTTATTTTTAATCGCATGTCTTAACTGTAATATATTTTAAACCAGCGGGAGTGTTCTCCCCTAAACTTTCTCGTATACTTCCCCCAAAAGGTGCCGTTTCTACTTCCCCTGCGTGGCTAAAAAAAATCGACTCCAGACTGTTCTCCAGACTGTTCTCGACTCTACTGTTCTCCAGAATCCAATGACTATCAGAAGGTTTTTCATTATAGTGATTGAAAAATATCTAGGTAAAGAATCAAATTCAAAGCGATGCCTGCCGACTAAAACGCATATCTGTTGCACACTGCTATTTTTCACTCTTGTCGTCTCAAGGACAAACTGACGTAATCGCTCCTTTCGCGAGCACAGACGTACGCATGCACATGGAGATAGCGGATTGGTTTCAATGGTAAATTATGCAGACCGACAGACAGTCAACCCGTTGACGGATTTGGCCCAAAATTTTATACGGGAATACATTTATGACGATAAAACTGTGTACCAAATTTTATCCATCTAGCTATACAAGTTTTTGAGTTATAGTGTTCGCATGACTTCGGACATACAGACAGACAGACTTCCCGTTGACGGATTTTGTCCAAAATTTGATAGAAACCTACAAACAATGTGTAAAGACCACATACCAAATTTCATCCCTGTAGCTCTAATAGTTTTCGAGTTATCGTGTTCACAGTTAGACACACACACAGACAGACAGACATAATTCCAAAATTGTGTTTTTCGGACTCAGGGGGGGTCTAAAACGTGAAGATTCGTCAAAATCTCGAGTTCGAATTTTTTGACGATTACAATACTTTTTCGTATACGAGAAAGTAAAAAATTATAAAAGTACCTAGGCAATTAATGTAATGACTCGTTTTATCAACCATTAGTTCATGATCTTGATATATGTGCTTGATTTACTTCAATTCAATCAACTGAATTTGTGAATATTGCAAACTTTTTTTTCTTCTGTGCAATATTAAAAAAAATATTAGCTTATTATTGAATTGTTATGTTCAAATATGCATTACATAAAAACACAGCATAACATTTTGGAAAAAAAAAAGAATTAACAGTTAATATTATAATTGTATAAATTTTGTTATTTTCAGTTAGACAACTTTTGATGCATATCTTTAACATTAATCTTACCAATAAAGCTCACATTTTAAAATTCAAGTGTGACCCTTATTTCACTTTTCATCTTTACTCTCTAGAATAGATTTTATTCAAGATTTTTTGTTTGATACATTTGCAAAATTTAAATGCTGAATTATTATTATTTTTTTTTAGATTTTCAATAAAATTCACATTTTTTTTTATTTAAAAAAAATACTGAGTAGTAAAATTATTTTGGTGTTTTCAATGGAACCAAAAATGTGTTTTCTACAATTTAGAAAAAAATGCTTTGTTTCGTAATAGTTATATGTTAACTAGATAGAAATACAAATTTCTAAAATAGTTAAGAAATGAAAAGTTTAGAAACTTTAAATTAAAAAAGACTTTTATTAAAGCTTCTTCAGGTTTAGTTTCTAATATTTTCTCATCTAACTTTTTAAATGATTCTCAAAAGATACTGAGCAAAATTAGGATTCCGATTTTAAATATGTGAATTAGTTTCTGAGAAAAAATATTTTCTAAAAATATATGTAAATTTTATTCAAAATATTAGATATTTTGTCTTTTTTATTTTCTATTAATAACGAAATAATTCATTTATATAAAGGCTAAAATCAAGTTTTAAATTTTCGCTTTTTCCGAAAAAGTTTAAAAGTAGTATCTTTTGCAAATAAATGATTTCTCTGACCCTTTCTAGGGCAGTGGTTTCCTTCCGAAACCACCTGTTAAAGAATTGTTTTCATAGCGAAACTACCACTTTATGGTGATGTATTTCACAGCAATACATATTCTAATATTCAATAAAGAGACCTAATTGCAGCAAAATTCGTAGTCTTCTTTTCTCATGGATTTATTTATACACGAATAAATTTAATTTTCTGAAAGGAAAGAAATCGACCATTTTTCAATCAATTTCTATAAAATAGGACCAGTCAAAACTTTTTAAATTTTTTTCTACATGGTCTTTACTTTGAAAATAAAAAAAATAACAGAAATCTTTTACTTATTTCAAATTATTCATGCGGTTTCTAGGATAAACCCCTTTTCCAGGTGTTATGCGGAATGTGTGCTACAATTGCTCAGATAATCAATTTAGAGGTTCATTCAGAGGTATCTCTTCGCAAGCATTTTGTTTATGAAAAGAAAAGCTTATAAGCATTTCTACGCCA
Source organism: Araneus ventricosus (assembly GCA_013235015.1). Taxonomy (NCBI): domain Eukaryota; kingdom Metazoa; phylum Arthropoda; class Arachnida; order Araneae; family Araneidae; genus Araneus; species Araneus ventricosus. Next base: position 4,268 of record BGPR01025075.1, on the reverse strand, counting down.
TAATAAGAATCTGAGAAAAATTTTCTTCCATAAGTTTTCGAAAAGCTGCATGAAAACTTCCCTACCTTGCTATTCATTTTAGCGATAAGGTTAATTGTTACCGCAAACGAGGTTCCTTCCTACCACCTGCGAGCCCATCTATTGTAAAGCTTATCAACACGAATCTGTCACTGTCGATCAAGTCATCAATGGAGGGGAAAGCAGAGGCGAGAAAACATGTATTTGCCGCTTACGACTGCAAAATTCAAACCAGGAAAAAACCGGTTGTTTCCATCTTCAAGGCGATCGAATGAGAAGAATAAACACGGTTCTGCGGAAGTCGGCGTAGATTTGCTTTGCGCAAAAAACCGTTTGCGGCGCTCGGAGGGTTAACATGAACTAGACTAGTGTTTGTGGCTGGGTGTTAGGTGTAATCTGGTCTCGAACCCGGTGATCTCCAGTCCCGAAGCCGAGTCTCAGGCAGCAATTCACTGCTGCTCTTGAATCCCGTTACTAGAATATTATTTCATTAAAATATTGGGATTTAATTAGTGAATTAATAATCAAAAGCATCTGATATACACCGAAAAATATACTGAACTATCACTTTATTGCTTTTAAGTGCCATGATGCTGCTTTATCAGTTATATTTATTTGCACTCGTTACTTATCAGCATTCTGAAATCTAAATTCTTTGAAAATAGGAGATAGAATTCACGCTGTGCAAAGAAAATTACCGAAATCTTATTACCTTTCAATCTTTGATCAGTTGGAATAGTTGTTGATTAGAAAAATGGAATCTTAATCAGTGGTATTATCATAAATATTTTTAAATGTCAAAATAAATATTTTTTCCGCGATAATGAGGAAGCAAAAGTTAAGTTATTATTATCTTCGTTCTTGAGATTTGTTTTCAATCAAGCCAGTTGGAAAAAGGTTCCCTTGACATATGTGCTTTCGATTGGTATTTAAAAATTATCGTTGATGTAAACGTGACATTTGCAATATAAAATGCTAAAAGCTTCATTAGTTCAAATAATAGTTTTAACAATAGATAATGAAGCAGAGTGAAAAAAAAATCTCAGTGAATATAGCTTTTAAAGTTTACTTAATATTAGACATGTTCCTGGCTTTCCCAAAGAAACTACATTTAAAAATTTCTTGTGTAGTTAGATAAAAACCTTTATCTAGCGTAAACGGTCACATATTGTCTAATCACATATGAAAAAGATTGTTCTTTTTTGTTTGCCCCCTTGCTGTGTGTTTGTTGAGAATTGTTTCGGTTTAGTTCGAAAAGTATAGTTTTTTCTTCTGTCTTTATTCAAAAATACTTTATTTATACATATTCTAATAATAATATATTTAAAGTAATTTGGCGAAACTATATGGTCATTAGCCTAGCCCTAACCAGTGGACCGATTTCGATAATTATTATTTCATATGGAAGATTATGACGCCTAGATATGTCATCTGCCCACCACAACTCTCCGTTTTCGAGATATTTTGCAATCTAAAACTTTGGCAGAGTCCCTCAGCCCCGCCAATTCGCGAATTTATTTCGCCAACTTGCGAGCATGTCATTAATATTATGTTGTCAAAGGCGGCTAGTTCATATTAAGATAAATAATTAAATTGCGTAAGTCTAGGTTGTATCGTACTGTATTGCGCTGTTGCTTTTTTCCTAATATGTTGATTATATTGTCCACGTTTGTATTATTTTGCATTCTGTTTGATCATTGTTTTATATTGTGTTTATTTCGTTCTATTTGTGTTGGGTCTTGCATCATTTTGTCCACCGTATTGTTTCGCATTACTCTTTAGGCCATGGCAACATTCTAATAATATTAATAATAATTTTGTAAATAATTCCAGAAATTGTGTGACCTTGTTTTTTAGTTACGCCGCTACGTAAATACGAATTTGTTTTTATGTAGGAGTCCGCAGCCCTTAATTCGCGCTTATATTGCTCTTTCCCGGGGTGGGGGTGGAAGCCATAAAATAATTTTACCCCTTTTGGGTTCAGTCGATCCTTTTTAGTCATTGAATGTATGTGTGGAAATACCATACACACAATAGACAAAGTTAAAACAACAAAATTAATGAAAAATAAGAAGAGAATCCGGCAGAGGACTTTCTCAAGGTTCACCCCCCGCTGGGATTCTGAATTTCACAAAACTTGGGACAATTTTCTGTAGAGAAACAAATATTAAGTAATAAGATCGTTTCTCTGTGAACCGAATTATCTCAAATATTTACTCATTTTGCCGGCTTATCTGCTGCCCCTTGCATTGTTGAATGATTTGTTTTCGGGCACTCAAACCCAGTGGCGACGGAAGGGTGGCCCCACTTCTTGCGGGAAAAATTAAATTCGCATTTCGCTTCAGCTGCTTGAAGAATTATAAGAGAAATCGATAGCGCACGAGAAAGCTGGCTAATTTTGTAACTAAACTTTAAACTTTTGTTGCCTAACCCTATAATCCCGGGTTCTAGGTGTCTATGAATTGTTCTCCCCTTTTCCGTCCCCAAATCGTCGCCACTGCTCATACCTGTCCAAAAGATAGGACATACATCAGCGAAGCATATTATGTATTCGCGCTAATCTTCACATTTTAGGTGTTATGCAGAATTACTGCGACTTTTTAAACGTCAGCATGAAAATTGAGGAAACATTGAAACAAGAGCCCTCGGAAAAAAATTCGGCTTAACTTGTGATACATTCTTCCTTTTCTTTTAAAACTAACTTAATATGAGCAATTGCAACGAGCATACGTTTTACTTTCTCGTATACGAAGTATACAAAGAGAAAGCATTGTAATCGTCAGAAAATTCGAACTCGAGATTTTGACGAATCTCCACGTTTTAGACCTCCGAAAAACACAATTTTCGAATTATGTCTGTGTGCCTGTGAACACGGTAACTCGAAAACTATGAGAGCTACGGGGATGAAATTTGGTATGTGGTATTTAAACATAATTTGTAGGTTTCTATCAAATTTTGGACAAAATCCGTCAACGGGAAGTTTGTCTGTCTGTATGTCCGAAGTCATGTGAATACTATAACTCAAAAACTTGAATAGCTAGACGGATAAAATTTGGTACACAGTTTTATCGTCATGAATGTAGGTCCGTATAAAATTTCGGGCCAAATCCGTCAATGGGTTGACTGTCTGTCGGCCTGTATAATTTACCATTGAAACCAATCCGCTATCTCCACGCGCATGCGTACGAAAGGAATCGTCTGTGCTCCCGAAAGGAGCGAATTACGTCAGTTTGTCCTTGAGACGGCAAGAGTGAAACCTAGCAGTGTGCGATAAATGCGTTTTAATCGGTACGCATCGCTTTGAATTCTTTACTTCGATATTTTTCAATCACTATAATTAAAAACCTTCTGATAGTCATTGGATTCTGGATAACAGTAGGTTCGAATTTTTTTAACCACGCGGGGGAAGGAGAAAAGGCACCTTTTGGGGAAGTATGCGAGAAAGTTTAGGGGAGAACACTCCAGCTGGTTTCGGCAGCAATTCTTTCAACAGCATGATCATGTTGCATGAAATAAGAGGTTTCTTGTTGGTTAAATGTGTTTCAAGACCTTTTGAAATATAACAGTCTAGACAGGAAAGTATTACATGTATCAAATATGATTAATTCATGAAAAATGATAAAAACTTCAGCATCTAGTATTTTATATATATTACAAATAGAAATTCATCGCTTAACAAGCAACATCATCAATCTCAATTTTTTGAAATTTCAAAGCGGAGGACAATACTCAATTTTTCGCAAACAATAACGAACATTTTATATTTTTTTATCATCTCGAAAGAACCATGCGGCCTTATATTTATAACACGTGTTTAAAAAGTCAGAAATATTAGTTAATTGGTTGAGAAAAATTGAGTATATTCTTCCTCTTTGAAGTTTCAAAAAATTGAGATAGGTGGCGTTACTTGTTAAGCCACGAATTATTCAACTTAAACTTGTGGGAGAAAAATGTTATTCGAGCTTTGAGAAACATTTTTCCATAGTTAACTTTTTAAATTTATAAGCAATTTAAATTTCTCACACTCTTAATAATATTTTCTTTATGACTACAATAAGTATTTACATTTTAATTATAATATTCATCATAGCAGTATGCAGTGCATCGTGGTTTAATTTTTATTTATTTTATTAGTACATAAAAGCATACCTCTTTTAACTATTTAAACATGCAAATACCCGTCTTTGTTTCAAAATTAAAGTAAACACAAAGAATTTATATAAAATACATATATACTGTACTTACTTGCA
>BGPR01025074.1:0-22635 GCA_013235015.1 Araneus ventricosus | reverse complement strand
ACTTATTAAAATTAAAATACTAAAAGCAATTCAGCATTGTGTTCACTATGATGTTACTTCAAGAAGTGCAATGCATCGCAAATCATCTAAAAATATGTGCCTGGGTGGGTAAGTGGACACAAGAATCAGATATTGTGCTATTTACAAGTACTGCTGTTCTGAGTAGTTCCCTTTTTCAGTTTAATACTCCATGTGGGCAGTTATTTTGAACAAGAATTTCAGTCAACAATTTAGTTCGGAGAACTGAATTTTTCAAAAGGTTTAACCAGCAATGACTTGTCCTGCAGCACTCGTTGAAGTTATTTTAAAAGCTTGTTTTTAATATTTTTTTGTTAATTTTCCACATTCAGACATCAATCAACAATGGTATAATGGAAAAAAATATAATCTAAGAAACTGAATCAACAAGTAGGGGACACACAGGTTCGCAATGCACACCGAAGAGTCCTCAAAAGCATCAAAATTAACTCACTTCATATAGCTTAAAGATATATTTGGAAGGCGAAAAACAACCCTTTCTCCCATTGAGCTTAGTTTGTCCTGAGTTGACTTTTCCGCAGCTCTGGGTTTGGTGCTCGGCCAACTGAAGTTGTTTATTCCCCACTCCAACCCTATAGTCATCTACGCTACTCTGATTTTTCTTCATTTTACTGCATATTCGTTTTTGTTGGACGACGCTCTTTCAAGCAAGGTACATATTAATTTTCTAAAATACAATACAGATGAAAATCTGTTTACTATGTTTAGATACATTGTAATTAGTCATTATTATTAGAGGTCATTAATTTAGGTGAGATAATTATTATTAGATTTAAATACACAATGGGCGTTGTATAAATACTCATAAATGAGTTATTTGAAATTCATCTTTGAATGAGTGTTAATAAGTTGACTGGGCAAAGAGGGAGGGGATGGGGAGCTCTGATATTTTTGTGGGCAGAATCGTCTTTTCAGCATTCATTTAAATTTTTACTAACAACACTTGAATGAACTTGTATCATATAGTGGATATTTAACATCTGTAAAATGTAAAAAACTTCATATCTCGATTTTAAATTAAAAATTAGGTTCTACTTCGAGGCAAATGCAGCACTGCTCCTTTCGGAGATAATATAAGCTGCCATTGGGATAAACCATACTTTCCAACATGTACCTTTATGTAAAAAACGATCATACAAAGATAAAAAAAAATAATCGGAGGTAATCGAATAAAACTAAAAACAAACAAGGAATCCATTCAAGTCCATTTTCTAAGGGCTAAGAACCTTATTCGAAATGGATTCAAAATACGCCAAACATAGCTTCTCTTAAACCGAAATTTCCCAAACAAAGGACAAAGGAGATCTGTACACCAAAAAGCATATTTTTAAAAGATAGAGAAAAAACACATCAAAACGCTAAAAGTTATTTTTTATTTCCTTCGGCAAAAAAAAAATGAAAAGTCTTTCGTGGAGCAAACCGTTTTCGTTTTTCTTTCATATAATGATGTATATATTACACATTTTAAATGCGCTAACTCATCGTTATAGTTTAGCCTTTCGTCATTTAATTTTAAGCGCTGTTCAGGATCGGATGACATTTTTTAGTCATGACAATGCATAAAAAAATGTTTTGTATATTGATACTAAAATGTAAATAATTAAAGCAAAGGAGAAAGATAATTTGACCGCGAAACAATTTATTCAAAAATTCAAAATAGGAAAATCTTAGTTTTACGAAATATTTAAGAAAAACGGAATAACTGAACTATGGTTGAATGGAAATGGCTCAACCAAGCGAAAAATGCGGAAAACAGCCAAAGAAGAAATTAATGTAATTGTATGGGTTAATTTAGTTTAATTATATAAACGCCTAATTTTTTAGCAACACGAGGGCTATTTTGGGACGGACCTCGCAATTTTGAATTATAGAGAGTTGCAGAGGACGACACCTGACCTGGCACCACCTCTCTAAACATTCGCGCCACAGCAACCGGAGTATGTTTGGCCACTAAGTACGATTTAGTGGGCAACAGGCCCCATATACGGCGAATCTTCAGTGGAATCGGGTCTCGAACCTGGAACCCTCCGGCCCCAAAGCCGAGAACCTAACAATAGGCCACCGCGGCCTCTGAAAGTGTATGGGAATGGTTTGTAAATGCTAAGATGCAAGATCTCGAAATTTGCCGATATCTGGACCTATATTACAAGCACAAGTTAAAGATATTGCAGAAAAATTAAACTGATTTTCATGCATCAAATGGATGGTTTGAAAGTTTCAGAAAAAAAAGGGAAAAAATGGGATTTATTTCAAAATTGTCTGGGATTGAATTGAAGCTGGGAACGTTTCGGATGAGTCTGTAAATACGGGGATTCAAAAAATTGAAAACTAATTGAAGGCTATGAACCTCAAAATATTGCGAATGACGATGAAAGTCGCATTTTTTTTCGTGGCTTACCAACAAAATATTTATGTATTAAAAAAGAAAAGTCTACCGGTAGTAAAAAATCAAAAGAACGACTCACAGTGCTCTTTTGTGCCTATATGCTTGGCGAAATCGAAAAGTTGTTGGTAATTGGCAAAGATGCAAAGCCTTGGTGCGTTAAATATCTGGACGTACAAAAACTTCCTGTAATATGGAAATCTAACAAAAGGGCATGGATCACTGCTGCAATAATGGAAGAATGGTTAAAAACTCTTAATGCAAAAATAAAAAAAGAAGAAGGCCTATATTTTGGTTTTCAGATAATGCCATCTGCCACCCTCAGATAGAACTTCAAACATAAAATTGGCTTGGTTTCCCCCCAAATATAACCAGCGTTTCTCAATCTATGGATTAAAGAATTAGTCGCTGTGTCAAAGGAAATTATCGAAAATTTCTAATGCAATCTTTACTAGAAATAATATAAAAACAGCATCAAATGCAAGTGATATAATAAAATCTGTAACAGTTCTTCTCGCAGTGATGTGGATATCGAAAGCTTGGAAAGAAATAAGCAAACAGACAATTCAAAAATGTTTTGTTGAGGCCAATTTTTCTGCAAATGTTTGCATCGAATAACATTCATGAACGGAAGATGTAGATGTACGTGATCTGTAAATTTTATTAAATAACGGAAATTTTTCTGATATGATCATATCGGAATTGTTATCTTTCGCACTCGAGTGCGAAAGAAATATCAATCGACGACGATACTTTAACTGAGGTTCCTATTGATGAAGTGAATGATTTAATTCCAAGGCATATGAACAATGACGATGATGAATGTAATATAAATGAATACATTTCCGATAAAGAAGAACTCTCCATTAAATCGTATGGATCCTTTTTAGATACAGTATCTGAATTTAAAAAGTTTCCATTAAGTCAGGGAGATGCTGAAATGCTTGAACTTTTGAAGAATACGACAATATTAACGGAACGAAGAATTACTCATAAAATATATGTATAGAAAACAATGCTGGGTTATTTTAAAATGTAAATTTAGAGGATGAGCTTATTTTCCTATAATTTGTAGCTTTTCAGTGAAGATAATCATCTTTTTATAATAGAAAAAATATCATAGTAATTACTATGATATTTATTTCTATTTAGTGACAAAAGCCATATTAAAATAAAATGCCTATAAACAGATAATTTTTATATGTTTCCATAATTTTTGTTATTTCGTAATTTTAAAATTTATCTAAATCTTAATTTTAAAATGTGACACTTATTAAAACTTAATTATCGAAATATTATATATTTTATGGTATTTTTTAATCTTAGATAATATATTTTATTACAATCGATTTAATTTAAATAATGCAGATGCATTTGAAAACATCATATATTAATGAAACCCTGTATACAACGGAATCCTGTCTAAAACGGAAAATTTTTCTGGTCCCTTTAGATTACGTTCAGTACAGGTTTTACTATACATGAAATAGCACTTACAATCCTTCATCGGTGAAACTGCAATATTTGTGAGCTGAGGCCATTGATTAAAGAAGGCTCCTACCATTTGAGTAGCTAGAGCATGCAATATGAATTCAGAAAAATTAGGAATAAATTTAACATTCTAAAGTTTACATTTAATTGTCTCATTATAAGCAAAATTAAATAAAGTTAACGTACTGTTGCATCTCCATTTTGTACATTAAATAACAACTAGGAACACATAGATCCCCTTTCTTTGCCTCTTCGCCTGGTTTCTTCAAAAGACAAAAAATATTTCTGAATTTCACAAACATAAAACATTTGATACATTACAAGTATTTGGCTAATATAAAAAAGAGCATTTTGGTACATAACAGGATGACTACGACAACGATTTGTTACCATCATTTAACACTAAAATACTTGTAATGTATAAAACATTTGATACATTACAAGTATTTGGCTAACACAAAAAAGAGCATTTTGGTACATAACAGGATGACTATGACAACGATTTGTTACCATAGCTCAATTCCTACATTATGTCATTTCTGCATAGGTTATCAAGATTTTAAACATGAAAGACAGAGCATAAAGTATTTTAATAGAAATATCCTTTTCTTACTGTCCTTCCGCCCCCAGAAAAACCCCAGACACCAGACATGCGTGGCGGTCGTTATGGAAACGGGTTCTTCCACTGCATTTGTGAGGGTGAAGAAAAGAGCTTTATATTTTAATTGGCGCAGGTAGAATCGGTGGAAGTGTCATTTCGCTTTGTATTTCGGTCGAAATCGAATTCCTTGTTTAACAAAGTGTGCTTAGCTTGCGAAATGTTGCGGTTGATTTTAGACCCCTTTCCCTCCTTTCTTCGACTCGTCTACTTGCGGCACTCTGTTCCGGGTTTTTCTCGTGGCGGCAGGACAATATGCTTATTTCATTAATATAAATGTATTCATATTCTAAAATGCGTCATGTAAACTTATACAAGTCAATCTAGAATTCGGATGAATCCTTAAGTCTTTCTAGCAAACCTTAAATAAATCATTTTAAAAAAAATTAAATCAGCTGTTGACTGTAAAGCAGATAATATGTGCATATTTTAAAACAGCAACAATAAAAAATATCAAGGAGTAGATGTTAAAACTATTATTTGTCCATTGGGATTAAAAAAATGTTCATGTAAATAAAAATTTAAAAAACCTTCCAAGTGGCCAATTATTTTTACTGAATAATTTTAAGTTCTTAGATAATTAAAGAGAGATAAGCTGTTCTATTTGTCTAAAAGAAGCGCAGTGTCTAGATGAATCTATCGCCCTTATAACCATGAAATTTGGCACACAAGTAGAAATTTACATTTAAGAGGACACATTACCCTAAAAATGGCCAAAATAGAAATTTTCATCTTATTCGGTTATTTCGTTGTTCTTATCGTTCTACTTATTGTATCAAAATTTCAAATTTGTTTGTCAAATTCGGTCTTTTCTGCACGTTCAAATGTTTTCAAAATTCTAAGGCGTTTTCCTTTCTAAAATAGAGATTTCAAATTTTTTGCACATATTTATCATAATGTATATGATAAAACTGTGGATGCAATAAGCATTCAGTGGCTTAGTATTTTTTATATACAAGATATAAAATGAGTTCCTGCTAAATTTCATCATTTTTCATCATATAATTCAGTAATATATCTATATTTAAGCGAATATAAGATACACCTTAAAATGTGTGCACATTTTTGTGTAATATATTTTAGTGAATCTACAAGCAAAATTTGAATTCTAAATATTCATATTTGAAAAAGTAGTAGGGATTTTGAAAAATTGAATTTTTTTTTTAATTTTTAATTTTAGCTCAACAAACTCAAAATGGATTTTTGAGCTTGTTTAGTTGAAACAAGCAGATCAAAATGGATTTTTTCTCCTCAAGATGACTTTATATGATTGTTAAAAATGAATACTATCAAAATTTTTTCAATAATACTTCAAATTAGAAAAAATTGTTGAGAAGGTAATGTGTCCCCTTAATGTAGAAAATTAATATTTTGTATAGTTTTCTGTTATTTTTCTCATATACAGTTATACCCCGTTAAAACGACATTTTGGGGACCAAATAAAAATATTAATATAGAGGGATATATTATTATATCGAGGGGCGATATAATTATGACATAAAAAACTTAAATTTTGGTTGTTTCAATTTTGACACAATACAAGAATATACACTTTGAAAAAAAGCACCACCAGCGAGCTAATTATTTTTAAAGCATACAAGAATTTGAAAATTCAGCTATACAATAAAATAGTTCACATACTTTAGAAGCTTATTTATCAAAAAATTCCAATATTTTCGTTTGCTTATTCATGTTTTGAAGTGTTAAGTCATCTAACAAGGTTTGCATAGTCTAATGCACGAAAAGAATAATCATTTGTGGATGAAATTCTTGAAAATAATTCCCCTAGGGGCTGAACTAATTGGAGAGCTTCTTGGAATATCAGTCTGGGATTACTGTATCAGCATTCTCTTCTTAATCATTTACCATTTCGTCTGTGATTTCAGACAGAATATCTTTTTCATGACCTCCTGAAAGAATCATCGGATCATCATTCGCTGTTAAATATTCCTCCAAGTTAATTCCAGACATTTCGCCACTTTTTTCTTCAAGCTTAGTTAAAGACTTTTGAAGGCTCAAAACACATTCTTCAGCATCTGAAACATCGCCAATTTTAGAATTTTAGTTCTTATCCGTTTGCTTATCCTCCATGAAACAAAGGTCCCCTTTTTTCCATCAATTACGAATTGTTTTTTTCCGTAACTTAAACCCAACTCCCAGCAATAGTGTCACCCTCTTCCTTCACATTTACAGTTTAAAAGGCTTTTGTTCTTTATTTTCGTTGTTTATGAGTATCCAATCCACGGCAGCGTCAATGTTTTCATTTGTCGCAACTTTCATTCGCTTTCTCTGAGGATTGATTTCACTGGAATTCACAGCCTCTTCAATTTGTTTCCCCTTCTTCAGGAAACTTGCAATCGTAGATTGCGAATGTCCGTATTTCTTGATTGATCCATCTGCTTCATTCCATCATAAATTTCTTTAATTATTTTCAGTTTATACTGAAAGGATAGTTGCCTTCTACTTGCCATCTTAATTGAAAATTTAGACAGGAATGAAAGAATATCAAATATTTCGATTGTAACTCAGAATTGTTTAAAATTTAGAAATTGAACAGAGCTTCCATGAAATCTTCGAATCACACACGACAAAAGCAGCAAAGCATTTGATCTGTTACTGTGTTCTGTGGAAGTCATGAGTCATTACCTGCAGAGTAACACCTGTTGCCTTCAAGTACACTAAGTTATTGTATCCATTTCCGAGAAGGGAAATGCTCTGGGTGGTATGATCTTTCACTTCCGGGTATTTCGAAACAGAAATATTGTTACAGAGAAATAAAATGGTGCTGAGATTTAAAAATGAACATTGTTCTACAAAGGTTTGTTGCTGTACAGAATATCGTTATGTTGAGGGGAGATTAACATTATGTTCTATGCAAATTCAAAGGGACCATAAAATTTTATTGTTGTAGAAGGATTTATCGTTGTATCGGGTATCGTTGTAGTAAGAGTTGTACTGTATTTACCCACAGTATCATATCTGATGGCAGTAGGAAAAATTCCCTTCATAAACAATTGTTCAAATTTAATTTACTAAATTTTGAGATTTTTTTTAATGTCCGTTTTCTTCCACAAAAACTTGACAATTTAAGCGCCATGTCAGTCACCGGTGACTGACACTGAACTTTCCGTCTAACCGAACCTAAAATCTAATTAGATGACCGCCCTTCTACTATAGTAAAGAAATAGCAGAGAAGGGGTCATCTAATTACAAAGATGGTTTGAATCTCAGACATGAGTCGTGGTTCTAAACGTGTTGAGAATTAAAAGTGAAAATTCTACATTGTATTAAAATTTTAATCCACAAATTTGAATATTACGGGAAATATGAGCATTTGTAGTAAATAATGTTTTGCTGCGCATACGCGAAATGTAGTTCTATATACTGTCAACAGATGGCGCCATCGAAAGCTACTCTAAATAAAACACAAGAAAGGCGCAGTTCGGGTCCGCGCCGTAGAAATTTCTTCAAAACGTCGGGAAAATATCACAAAACAAGTGTTTCATTTAAATATAAAATTTTATTATCAATCTCTTTAATACAATATTTACACAGAGTAGTATAATGGTTACAGAATAGATAAATCACAAGCTACCACAGATCCTTACTACATGAGACAAAATTGTCTGTAGTAGCTTGTGATTTATCTGTTCTGTAACCATTATACTACTATGAGAAAATATTGTATTAAAGAGATTCATAATTAAATTTGATATTAATACGAAACACTCGTTTCGTGATTTTATCCCGACGTTTTCACGAAACATCTACGGCGCGGACCCGAACTGCGCCTTTCTAATGTTCCTTCAATACATCTAGAGCGCATGATCTGGAATGTGTGTCTTCCAAATTTCATGTCATATTGACACATACAATGCCCTGCACGGCACTATCAGTTGGGGAAGTTTCATTTCCACAACTCTGTGCATGTAGGGTAAGTACACGAAATCATCAATATTATTTTAAAGCGCAATGATTGACTAATTGAAGTGTAAAAAATATTTATATTTCCGGAGACATTCCCCCCCCCCAAAAAAAATGCTTCAGCGCTAGGCTGTAAGCCAAATTAATCCGGGACACCGAGTATAATTAATTTTAGCTATCCGTTAAAATATTCTCTGTGTGTTTTAAGTCATTTCTTTATTATTATTGTAACAAATCAATAACGAACTTTATGAGGCCAGTGAAATTCATAAGAAAACCCTTCAAATTCCATCATCCAAAAATACATAATATAGTAGAGCCCAGGAAATCCGTACCCTAGTAATTCGAACACATTTCTTTAATTTTCTGAAAATGTTTTACTGAAAAATGAAGGAGAAATAACAGACATGAATCAGAAAAAAATCTAACGTTTATTCCTAACTTAAAAGAAATATTTGAAGTGGTCTTTAGGAATGAATACTGCATCTTAATTAGTAGAAACAAACTCAGATATCTTCTTTTTACCCTCAGCTTATTTGACACTGAACCGTGCGAATCGCCGCGTGCTCTTTCCGAACGTTTTCACAGATCACCCAGAGTCAATACTCTACTGCATTTGGTATATCAAGAGTATTTTACCGAATTTCCCGGATAATCAAAATTCCTCGGAATCGGAACTGAGGTAAGCCCCAATGAGTTCGGATTCCTGGTGTTCTACTGTATTAATATTAAAAGATTTTGTTTAATAATTTTGAGAAAAAATTACTGCATTTTTAAAAGAAATCTAAGGATTCACGACACCATCGCCAAGCAAAATCAGTGAGTGCGCAAGGGACAATGGAATTATATGTGCCACTGGCAAATATGCATATATGGTAAATATACGCATTTCGCCAGAATTAAAGATGCATGGTAAAATATACATATATTTTAAATATGCATAGTTATTAGAAAATAATTTCAGTGGTAAGAAATGTGCTTACTATTTTATATAATTTCACACCTTGCTCTAATATTCTAACAAAATGGAATGCTGCATTCAAGAATTAAAAATGTTCCATGCATTATTAAGAGCTCACTGATGAACAGAAAAGATATGAAGATATACAATAAAGTAATTGAAATTCAAAAGAAATAATGACTGTAAATGCATATTCCTTTGATTACAAACATGGAGAGAAGGTTTAAAACATTTGCCTACATTAAAATCAATTACAATTATGACATTTTTATTTGAAATTATTTTTAAATATAATATATGCTACGAATTCTTGGAAATAGAAAACGTGAGCTAGCAATCAATTTAAATTTCATATTTTATGCATAAATGTAGTTTCTTTAAAGTGAAACAAAGGCTTATATAAATAAATGATAAATTTTGATAAAATACATACATTTATTTAAATTAAAGATAATTCATGATTTAAAATCTAAAACCGTCGTCAATTAAATTGACTACAAATAACTTATGAATAAGTAACATTTGGTTCATCACATAAAATACGCGCAATTCTTTAGAATACTAAATCGTCCATAAAACAATAGATAGAAGAGTCAAATGACGGATACCAAATTATTAAAAAAAGACTAAATGTTTCGTAAATAGAATCAACAGATGGTGACAAGACATGTTCAAATTAATATCTTGATAGAAAGTATAAAACAGTTTTCAAACTTTCGAAACACTTCATATCGTCAATGAAAAGTGTTTCGAAGTCAGATAGTAAAATCAAATTGCTTCTTAAAGGGTAAAAATCATTGATTCAAGATATAGTTTGTGTGTTAACAAAACATATGTCTAGTCATTTGCGGAGATTCAAAACACAATTCGTCATTTTTCATGATTTGTATATTGAGGTTATTTTTTCACGTAAAGGCGTAATCACACTGACCATTTAAAAACTTTTCACCTGTGTGAACCTGATAATAATGTATCAGACTTCTTTCATGGCATAATTTCATTTATCATTTGCAGGGATTCGGGTCGCAATTATTTTGCTGCAAATGAATATTTAATTCCGATTCTCTTGTAAACTTTCTTGAACACTTTTTACATTTGAATTCATTCCTTGATTCAGGTTTAGAAAAGTAAGTTTCCATTTCTGATTCATGGTATTTCTTCATATGCGATGTTAGATTTTCCTTCCTATTGAACGCAAAATCACAATGCTCGCACTCAAAATGTCCTACTTCCCAGTGAACCTCAAGGTATTCTTTCAGTTTCCATTCAGGTGGAAATTCCTCAGAACACTCCCCACCCTCGTACTGATTCTGCTCACCGAGATTCAGTTTACTGTGTATCGGTTCATAAGGATTCTGCATATGAATGTTTAATTCTGATTCATTTGTGAACCCTTTTCGACACTTCCAACATTTCAATCCTTTCTTTGATGTGGGAGCACGCTTACGAAGAGAATTCTCCCCGCCCTCTACCCTTGTTTGTTGTTGAGAATTGTGGGTCTCTTGCTCTGGAACATCATTTACTCTACAGTCATGTTAAAATTCCTTAGAACACTGATCACTCTTGTTCTGCTTCGGTTTATCATGATTCAGCATATGACTGATAAATTCTGATTCATTTGCGAACTCTTTTCGGCACTTCCAACATTTAAATCCTTTCTTTGATTCTTGCTTAGAAAAGTAGTCTTCCATTTCTGATTCATGGTATTTCTTCATATGAGATGTTAGATTTTTCTCCCACTTAAACGCTGAATCACAATGCTCGCATTCAAAACGCTTTACTTCAGTATGAACCACAAGATGCTCTTTCAGCTTCCAATCATGTGAAAATTCCTCAGAACACTTCCCACACTTGTACTGTTTCGTTTCATCATGATTCTGCATATGACGGTTTAATTCTGATTCATTTGCGAACCCTTTTCGGCACTTCCAAGATTTAAGTCCTTTCTTTGATGTAGAAGCACGCTTACGACGATACTTCTCCCCGCCCTCTAACCTTTTTTCCTGTTGAGAAGTGCGGGCGTTTTGCTTAGAAACTTCATTTTCTCTCTCTAAATCTTCGGGCAAGAAGTTTTCGTTGGAAGAATTTCCTCTTTTGTACAAGAGGTCTGAAGAATTTCTCACTTTCTGATTAGCGTCTCTTAACTTTTTTTCATTGATAACATTCTCTGTAACATAATGCGATATGCAGCTTTCTGGCGCAATGAGAGATGAGCCAGTTAAATCGCTTGGCCTATCTTTACTCTCAATTTGTGAAGATTCTACAGTTATTTGCTTTTCAAGCATCCTTTTCAGAGAAGACTGGTTGTCACGTTCAGGCTTTGATGGTTGATGATAAAAATTCATCAGATTCTGTGGTTTTGCACTAAAAGCATTGAGAGTGTCAGCAAGATAGTCGAAATTCAAAGGAGTTTTTGCTTCTTTATCCTGGACATGCAAAGTTTGTGTTTGACACCAAGTGTTTTGAATCCCTGGAGATAACGCATTCATTGCAGTATGACTTTTACTAAAATGTTTCAATAGTTGTTCTTGTTCCAAGAGAATATTTTGGTTAGGAAAATTGGATGCGTCACAATCTTCATTCCTACGGAATTCATTAACTGCCGAGTCTTCGTATGGGAATATGAAATCTTCCCTCGCCGATGCCACTTCTTCACGTTGACAAGGACTGTTACCTATCGCTGGAATCTTGACTTCTCCAATCGGGTTGTTGGATTTACGACTGGAGTTTGTCGGTTGAGGCTGTGGCGGAAGTGCAGATTCAGGATGCGCCATATTGAAGGTTAGCTTTAAGAATTCACTTCCACCGCATACCGGGCAGATAAATACTTCGTCAGAAAAGTATTTCTTGTAACAGCGGACACAACGATATATAATCATTTCTTTGTTATCAACTGATATTACATGCAAAATATAAATATCTAAGTAACAGGCAAATCACACTACTGTTATAAATTCCGTTTGACTTTTGTACTTAAATATTTCATCTTTGACTATGTTTGGCATACCGTTGCCAAAGACAAAACTATAATTTTACAAATTTAAGAAATATAATTGTGATTTCCATCTCAAATGTCTGTTTGATAAATCATATAAGAAACGCTCATTTTGTACAGTAAATCTGTTACTTAATTTATTAAAGTAGAAACCTGAAAATTTGATGTACTATAATCTATATCTTATCGTTGTCTGAAAAACAAGGCTTACATATTTTATGCGGATGTGCATCGTAATTATTCTCATTGCGCGGTATTTCTAATCTTTTGTTCCTTTTATTGTATTAGAAATAAAACTTGTAAATCATGTTATCGTAATGGAATAGCCGCCTCTTTTAGGATATTTAAGAAGTTCTCTTTACATTTTTAAAATTATTTCCACATGCTGTGGTTGGAAAGTTCTCTTTATTACTTTAAAATCTGTTTTCGCATGCTGTGGCTGGAAATTTCTCTTTATTATTCTGAAAATTGTTTTCGCATGCTGTGGTTGAACGGGATTCCTATTTTATAACACTTTGGAAGGCACTGCAAATTTGGGTATGTGACTACATTAGTTGTACTAACGATCTATTTTGAAGCAACAATAGGGCTAATTCAGGAAGGATATCGTAATTTTTAATCTTGGTCAGATGATGAGGCCGACACCCGAGATGACTTCACCCTCCACCAAAATCCCCACAACTATAACAGGAAGACGTTAGTCCACTACGTTTAATTTAGCGGGCAGCAGGCCCCACACACAGCTGATCTTCACTGAAATCGGCTTTCGATCCTCGAATCATCCGGCAACGTAGCCCAGACCTTACCACTGCGGCCCTATTGGGATGAGAAGCCACCAGAAGAGTAAACAGGTTTTCACATCCTTGGACGGTTCAGCAATAATTGTGTGGTTATGTTGACCACATTTCCGATAACTGGTCGTGCTTCCTACGGGAGGGGTTGTGGTGCGTGATCATTTTGCAACTGACCACATCACCCGTGTTATTGTGGAGACGACTTGCTTTTCATGCATTACCCCTTATTACTATGCTAGTCATGATTTTCTTCGTTATATTATCATTTCAAAAGTTTTGTTGCACGTTATTCACCTTCTCGTAAAAAATCTCATCCTGCTGTTTAAATTACTAGCGAGGCCGCGGTGGCCTAGTGGTAAGGTCTCGGCTTTTGAGCCGGGCGATTCCGGGTTCGAAACCCGATTCTAATGAAGGTCCGCCGTGCATGGGTCCTGTGGCACGCTGAATCATACGTAGTGGCAAACTGCCTCCCGTTGAAGTTGTTTAAGTTTGGAGAGGGGTGGCAGCGCAGGTGTCGTCCTCGTCATCTGACCGCGGTTCAAAATTTCGAGGTTCGACCCAAAAAAACCCTCGTGTTACTTCAAAACGGGATGCTAATATAACTAAACTAGATTTCTTCCATAAAAAGTAATCTAAGATTTCATTGAAATATCCTTTTTTCTTTATTGTATGTTTCGTTTAAAGCAATTTATATTTTTTAAAAAATAACAATCATGTTTAAAACTGTTTTGAAAACAGAAAAGTTAATATATTAATAAATTTCAAACACTGCTGAAAAGTAACAGGTGACACAGTTAATACAAATTGTTAAATGACAATACACAAAAACTTTCGTCACAAATTTTGACTTTTTCTTTTACTTTTTTTGTTTTCATGTGATTAAAATGAACTTCGAAAGGCATACACTAAGTTACTCAGTATTCTAAAAAAATGAAGATGCATATGATTCAGGTTTTTTCAAGAAGATTTTTATATCAAACTGAATGAAAACAATAACTGTGAAATGCTTGTTGGCATTTATAATACAGCTTATTAAAATTAAAATACTGAAAGCAATTCAGCATTCAGTTCACTATGATGTTTTTTCAAAAAGTGCAATGCATCGCAAATCATCTAAAAATATGTGCCGGGGTGGGTAAGTGGACACTAGAATCGGATATTGTACTATTTGCAAGTACTACTGTTCTGAATAGTTCCCTTTTTCAGTTTAATACTCCAAGTGGAAAGTTATTTTGATCAAGAATCTCAGTCATTTATTTAGTTCGGATAACTGAATTTTTGAAGAGGATTAACGAGCTGTGGCTCGTTCATTCGGCTGCAGTAGCTCAGAAATTATTTTGAAACCTTGTTTTTAATCTTGCTTTGTTACTCTTCCACATTCAGAGTTCTATGGAAAAAAATAATAAAAACTAAGAAAATGAAATCAGAAGTAGGAGATACACAGGTCTGGAGGGCACACATAATAGACCTCAATAGCTTCCAAATTAACTCACTGCATAGAACGATACATTTGGAAAGCGGAAAACAACCCTTTCTTCCTTTGAAGTTAGTTTGTACTGAGCTGAGTTTTCCGCAGCTCTGGGTTTGGTGCTCGGCCAACTGAAGTTCTTTATTCCAACTCCAACCGAAGGTTCTCCTGTGCTCCTTCGATTTTCCCTCATTTTCCCGAATGTGTCATACTGATTTAAGGGCATACAGATCAAAATATTATTTTAAACTTGCGCAATAAACGTGTTGCTTTCTGCCTGGTCAGCTATGCTTGAACAGTGGGAAAATAAATTGGTGGAAATAATTTGCGAAATCTGTTCAATTTTTGAGGCTGGGCACTCAGACAAAGGTTTTATCCCATACAGAAAAATGTACAGTGAATTATTTTAGATTTCTCTCTAAAATAGATGAAAGGGCGTAGGCAGACAGCCAATGATAACATATCTAGGGATCATACGCTTTCATGAGAAATAAAATTTTTCCAAATCGGTTCAGTGGTTAACATTTGGTTTTGTCAGTTAAATATATCGTTTAGAGTATACAAATATTAATTATATAGATTTGGAACATTATCACATGTGAGTTTATGCTGTTTCCGTAACGCATACACTATAAGAAATATATAAACTCTAATGTAATAGCGGGATTATACCTGGACGGTCAACTGTAATTCTATATAGAGAAATTAAAAAAACATCTATATATTTAAAATACTTGGCCAAGCAAAAAAACCAGCCCCCAGCCACAACAACTGGAACAATTCTAATAGTCTTTATTTCAGCAGAAAGCTTATGGCTCCAAGATGTGTCAGCAATGCTTGTCGTCCTCCATCACCCTCTATTTTTGAGAAAAATCTGTAAAAACTCTACTTCACTGTACATTCTCTATGAAGAAAGACCTTGACTGAGTCCCCAACTTTAAAACCTGGAACGATTACGCCTTTTTTTATTTTTTGCAATTTATTTCGCCACTTTGCAAGCATAGTTAATCAATCAGTATTCTGCAAATTTCAAATAGTATTTTTGATCTGCATAAAATCGAAAAAAGTACCACATAGCGACGAGGTGGTGGGGCCAGAACGGAGCACGTTGCATGCTGCTTGTGAAAACTAAATCAAACTTATATTACAATTAAAGGGAGTCAGTACCCGAAATATTTTCAAAGATTCGATTTTCTTATTTTTATGTATTTGAAATCTCCATTTTAAGACCTTTCTAACGATATAAGTCTTTTGTTTGTGTTCATATTAGAAGTAAGTTAAAATAAACTTTAAAAAAATGTAAACAGATTAATGTAACACAAAATTTTTGCCTTTAACTTGATTTATCTCAAAATGGTATTTTTGAAACTGCGTGTACCTTTTCCTCAAAATCTGCTTTATATGTGCTCTTGAAGTTTTTCCATCTATTCTATGCATATAAATGTATATACTGATATGAAATAAATGTACATACTGATATACCAAAAATATTTCTTAATATTGCTGATCTCGTTTTAGAAAACGGCATTTTTTGAAAAAATTCTATAGCTTTTGAGTTTAAAATATTTAAAAAAAATCAAGACGTATTTATGTAAAGAGCTTAAAAACAATCAACAAGAAAAAGTAGAATAAATTTTAAAAAATAAATTTAGCTTAAACTTTTAACAGAAACAACAAAATTTAAACAATAAAATCTATACAATGTTTAAGTAGCGCGCAATTGCAGCTGCATACCAGAAACCAAATTCAATGGAAAAACAATTTAATTCAATTCCTTCCTAGTTAATATTAGTTTTCTTTTTTGGCTTTCTTTGAATTATTTTGATTTCCCTTGTATTTATGTAAGATTTTCTATTCAGTATAGAGATAAATGTCTACTTAATCTGTAAAAAAACTTCAAACATGTATCTATAATAGATTGTGAGAAAAATTACACAGAAAATTGTCAATTTAACATTGGCGATATATTGAGGTACTGACTCCCCTTAATGAAGAAGGATATTTATGAGAGCTTGAAAAGTCTTGGCTTGTATAATCTCAAAATTATATTTCCTGTCTTTCAGTCACAACCAATTGGATGCAAACCGGCTGCGACCACGAACGGGCCAGAGCTTACTTTTATGATAAAAAAAAAATATAGATCATATAATAACACCTGATGAAAAAGGATATGAATGCAGAGTTCAAGAAGCCTTGGCCTATATCATTCTAAAATTATATTTCCTGTCTTTCAGTCATGTCCAAATGGATGCAAACCGGCTGCGACCACGGACGAGCCAACGGTTACTTCCTCGAGTCCATCGACGACAGTGAATGCCGTTTCCTGGCAGTGCATTGCTCCAGCTACAGCAAATACGAAGAAGGAGAGTGTCCTCCACAGAACTCCACGGTGGCGGAGATGGGACATAACGTGAAGCGGACCAAACTGCAACCACCTGCAAGATTTTACCTGAGGACAAATGACAAGAAACCTTTTTGTCTTGAAAATAGCATTCGATTCCGTTAAAGTGGAGATAGCAGATTTTACTAAACCGGACGGACTTCAAGAAAAGGAGATATATCTTAGTTTCAATGTTAAATTTTCTGTAATGGATTTTACTATGCAGTTTTAATGAAGCTGTTATTAAGGTCTAGACTTTATATATTTATTTATTTTCTAATGTAAGTTTATCATAACGGAGGAATTAGTTCATTTCAACGGCAGTCCTTGGTTGATATGCTTGCCTGTCAATGTCAGTCGGGTATATTCACCTCCATTGATATATCACAATATATATTATTTACTTAACCCATCAACTCTCAAATCAATTTAAAACATTTATTTCAATAAATTTCTAATAAATTAAGTTCAAAACACCAAGAATAAGATAACTGTGCTTATGTTTCCGAAAAACATTTATGGCGGTCTTTATTATATTATTTTTTAAAAAAATATTTAAAAATTATTTTTTTAAAATTTTAAAAAATATTAAAATATTTAAAAATTTATTAAATATTTTTTATATAATTTTTTTTTAAATTAAAGAAAACTGTTTTTTAAAGTTTATTTTACATCAATATTAAAGATTTTTAAAATATAATTTTCAAAATGACGACACTTTGAAATTCATTGCTTTACCTCAAGAATCAATTAAAAAAGTCAAAAAATTTCAAAATGAAGAAGCTTTGACTTCAAAATCTGATTAATTGGTGGGATAAGGCCATTAAAAATAATTTGAAACAATGGAATGCATTCGGTTTATCCACGGAAGTGAAATGAAACTGTCCCATAAATTGGACTCTGGGCGTTAAAGAGTTAATGCAGTAAAATTTGGCTTCCGTAACTAGCAGTATGGCACTCTTTACTTTGGAAATCCTGACTGGTAGTTTTCACTGTATCCAATTTAGTTTCATGATAATTGCACCAACATCAACCCATATGTTATTAACGAGCCAAAACTAACGCTAGATTGATATTATTTTCTACCTTGAATAAACCAAGTGCTGTGACAGTAACTTCTTCTTTGAAGTGATCAAAATTTTTATTTTTTTAAACAGATTGGCATTAGTCCCCAAAATATGCAGTACGGTAAATTTGTCCTTCAGTTACTTACAGCACTCTTCTTCATGGGGTGTGGCAGGGATTTTTGCTGTGTCAATTTAGCTTTCTGACATGCACGCAACAGCAACCTACACGTAGCGGTGCATTGGTTCAAAACTAACGAAATGATATTATTTTCTAGCAAGATCACGACAACGGTGCTGTGACAGTAACTTCTCCTTTGAGTGATCAAAATTTTTATTTAAAGCAATTGGCATTGTATCCCGAAAATTGCAGCTTAAAATTTAGTCTTCCGTTACGTTACGTGCTATTGGCACTCTTCTTTTGGAAATCGTGGCAGGAGTTTTCTGCTATCAACAAGAAAAGAATGCAGCAAATAACTATTTACAGTTAACCTGTATCGAAGCTAACTAGTGCATCATTTACATTAGCGGATTAAATAATAAATCATAGCATAGCAGAAATCAAGATCCCGATGAGAACAAAAATTATAGGAGACAGCAGAGAGTTAACGCTTTTTACTTTTAAGACAGCATTCGTTAAATCTATTTGAAACTTCTGATGACTTGATAGTTTTCCTTTTTCTATTTCTTCTTGAAGTTTTTGTAAATAAAAAACTAATAGTAAGTAATTTTGCAGAAGAAGAAGATAACACAATATCGCTGTCAAACTAGGAAATGCGCAAACGAATACATGGTATTCAATGATATAAATTTCTATGCAAACGTATTTTATTATTGATAACTGTTGAAAATTGTTTTTTTCTTTGAAGGTAAACATTACCATTTGTTCGAAGAAGTTTAAAATCCTTTCAGATGTTAAACATTCAACAATGTTAACAGAAATACAAATGCATGAGCACAGACTTAACAGAATTATTATGAATCTGTGATATCAATTCCATTTCCTTAATATTACTCGGCTGACTGGAAATGGATTCTTTGACAAAGATTTCTTTATATATTTCGTTCTGTGAGAAATCAGTACCCATAAAAGGATAAGCAAGGCAGCTTTAGCCATTTCAGAAAACAGCGAGGTATTAAAGTGATATATTGTTCTATATGACAGTGCTACTGCCGTAAACAACATGAACGTAAACCAGAACATCTTGGACGCAATATAAATTGCTAAAAAAGAACGTTGAAGGAGAGTTTGGCGAGACTTTTTCGGCATAAGATAAATCCCCAAGAGACCAAATGCATAAGCGACGACCTTCGACACAGAATCTTGAGTCGGTTGGAAAAGTTTTTTAGCATGTTTATTCATTGTTTAAATTGGAGACAGTTTTTTTCCTATTAAGGTATGCTTTAGGAAAGATATTCTACAAATTGGAAAGACTGTGCCTTCTATCCAAGAACGCTGGAAATCTGTGATAAGCAAAGTTGCAGTTCCATTTTATTTTTCAAATTTCACACGGAATACTAAATAAAATAGAATGTAGTATTCGCATATTGATTAAATGATATAAGCTGATTATATTTCCAACAGCAGATTTATTTGTTAGAGAATGCTATGAAAACAAGAATTGATTTGTAAAATGTAACATAAGGGAAATTCTAAGATCTTTTCTTATAAAAGTAATTGTTATCGATTATACCAACTATTTTTTTATAGAAAAAGGTTCGCAAAATTGCGTTAGAACATTTCGTAATAATATTAACCTATTTACTTTACTTTATGTACCAGTTTTTCTTACCCATAAGTAGCCTTTCGTACATTATATTATTTGTTAATGCAGCATATTTCATGGATTTTTTATGCAGTTGATTAATATCAAACAGTGAAATTAATGACTTCTAGAGTAAACGGAAAACTTTGCTACTAGAAATTCACTAAACAAAACTGTTTTCAACCTAATGCATTTCAACTCAAATTTATTTCAAATAAAGACAAAAAAATGTATTTGAATAATTGGATAACTAATCGGAAAAGAAAATCAATTTAGAAACTGTTTGAATTGATTGTTGACAAAAGCTCAAAAATGCGCTTGAAAGAAAACAATTTATTATTTTAATAATTGAATATTTAAATGTATTGAGCTATTTTAATTTCTCAATATACAGTGGCTCCCGAAAGTGTACATGCACTTACGATTTTCAATGAAATAGTGCTCTATCCATTAATTAAAATTAATATTTCAGAATAGGTATTTAATAATAAGATCTATAATCTATTCTTAACAAAACTACATGAAATATTATAAAAACATAGTAAAACTTTATTTTTAAGAAATCAATAATCAAAAAGTAACAAAAACTTTATCTCGCAAAAGTCTTCGTACACTTTAAAAAATGGCTAGTTATTCTATTCTATTATATTTATTATATGAAAAGGGCTCGTAGTCGTAAAGAAACAACAATCAGCATTCGAAAATTGATTACTTTTCATCATTTCATCATAGTATTGGTAAATCAGTTCGGAATATCTCTAAATTGGTTTATTTATCCCATTCTACAGTGCAGTATGTGATAAAACGCTTTAAAGAAAAAAATAGGATCGAAAACAAGGTAAGAAAAGGTCGACCGGCAATGTTAACGAAACGTGATCAGAGATTTATAATTAGAAAATTTGTGAAAAATCCACGTTTGAGTGCTTTAAAAGTTTCTGCAAAATTTAATGAAAATTTTTCTACTTCAATTTCACCTGAAACTGTTCGGCGAGTTCTCAGAGGAGCTGGATTTAATGGGCGTTCTGGCAGTAGAAAATTTTTTCTTATTGCGAAAGACAGAAACCTTAGTCTTTCCTTCTCAAAATCAATGTTAAATAGATCCGAAACGTATTGGAATAATGTCTTATTTGCAGATTAAAGCAAATTTAACATTTTTGGTTCCGATGGACTTATAATGGTATGGAGAAGAAAAAATGAGGAACTTAATTCCAAAAACTTAGTTGGAACAGTTAAGTATGGCGGTGGAGGTGTCCTTGTGTGGGGGTGCATGTCAGCATCAGGACTGGATAATTTGGTATTTATTGATGGCATAATGAATCATGCTCTTTATTTAAATATTTTAAGAGACAATTTAAAATTATCATCTCAAAATTTGGGTATTGGAAACAACTTTATTTTTTTTATTAAGATAACGATCCTAAGAACACGGCTCAACGTTCTCCTCTGGTGTTTGTATAATTGTTCACAAAATTTGAAAACAACACCTCAGTCGCCAGTTTTAAACCCAATAGAACATATATGGAGAGCACTGGAGGTTAGAGTACGAAAACACGACTTTAAAACGAAAAGCGAACTAAAAACAGTAATGATAGAAGAATGGATGAACATTGATGCAGAAATTAAAAAAAAAAACTAGTGAAATCTATTCCCAAACGTTTAAAAGCTGTTTCGGATGCTAAAGGATATCCTACTAAATATCAATTTAACGAAAACTTAGAATATTTACTAATATGTAGAGATTTTTTTAAAGTGTACGAAGACATTTGCGAGATAAAATTTTTGTTACTTTTTGATAATTGATTTCTTAAAAATAAAGTTTTACTATGTTTTTAAAATATTTCATGTAGTTTTTGTTAAGAATAGATTTTAGATCTTATTATACCTATTCTAAAATATTAATTTTTATTAATTGATATTTTCAGTGAAATAGGGCTCGATGAGCCTGTCTTTTCACATGGACAGCTCTATGTTGCAGTTTCAAGGTCGAGGATTCCCAACAACGTTAAAATTTACACAAAGACATCAGAAGTACAAGGAAAATTATTAAACATCGAAAAATACTGCACACGGAATGTTGTTTACCAAGAGGTTTTTGAATAAAGAAATATGTAAATAAAAAAAATATTTCCTATCATAAAACATGTGTTTAATTTATTTGTTGTCAATCAATGTTAAACATTTTTCTCGCATATATATCTACTTCAACACGTCAAATTTGAAGTGAAATCTCTCGAATGAAGAGGCAATTTGCACCCGTCAAACCATGACGGGTGATTTTCTAGTACAATGTGCTTCATTTCTTTAATAAAAAAACATGCAGTTATTAGCAATCACTATTGCAACAATTTAATTTTCCTAATTTTATTACAACAGATGTGGAAATGTGCTATGTCAAGGGTCTTTAACATATATTCCTCGATAATAGCATGCAAATTATAAAATTTGATGTGCTGTATTGCTGTGTCTTGTTGATCTCTGATCAGACCCCGGTATCACTGGGCTAAGACCTTACAGTACATAAACTTTGTCCTTCACATAATCCCACAGGAAGAAATCACGTGGCGTGAGATCTAGCGACTTGGGGGGCCATGGTACTAGAGGAACATCATCCAGACTAGCGCTCCCTATCCAGCAATGTGGCAGTTCTCTGTTGAGAAAGTCGCCTGCCACCTAGCGAGCCACGAGGCGGGCTTTCAAACTTGGGGAGTGTAT
>BGPR01025073.1:0-17134 GCA_013235015.1 Araneus ventricosus | reverse complement strand
CGGATATAGGGCATTCTCAATAAGCGAACGTCAACTACAACAGTTTCGTTTCGAGCCATACAACCGGATATAGGGCATTCTCAATAAGCGAACGTCAACTACAACAGTTTCGTTTCGAGCCATACAACCGGATATAGGGCATTCTCAATAAGCGAACGTCAACTTCAAAAATCCTATACTAGCTTGTTTTAATTGACGTGGAAAACATGAATATTTGCTTTTAAATTTCATATGAAATTCGCCCCGAATACTTCTTCATAAGCAAACATATCCATTTTACAATGTAGTCTTCTCTGAAATCTACATTTTTTGCACTAAATACATTCAAAATCACAAGTGTGTGTACTTAAGAAAAATGTTTATTCCAAAATAGCTATGTCCGAAAATAATAAATATCACCCTAAAAGCTAATGTTTTCACAGCAACTAATGTCCTTGTCCCAAATATATTGCTTTTATATTGTAATAATTACAGAAAATCACATATATATTCACTTAAATGCTGTCGGTTTAGAGGCTTTTAAAAGCCTTTTATTTCATGCAGTAAAATATACAGTTTTCGATGCATAAAATAAAAATTCATTTTCAGGGTTATCTTATAAACAGTAATTTTACACTTATAATATAATTAAGGTAAAAATACAGGATGAGTAAACACCAATACCTTTATTTCAAAGTTTGCGCTGTAAGAGTTTGTTGCTGTATTTATAGAAAGATAAATTCTTCAAAAGTTAATAGACTAAAGGCTTGAATACGAATATCACAGATTTTCAATATGATGTCCTTTTGCTGCAAAACTTTCATCAAGCCTCCATCAGTCCGAAAAACACAACTTTGAAATTATGTCTGTCTGTCTGTGAACATGATAAATAGAAAACTATTAGAGCTAAAGGAATAAATTCGATAAGTGATCTTTACCCATAATTTGCAGGTTTATAACAAATTTTGAAAAAAATCCGTACATGGGAAATCTGCCTGCTCTTCTGTTCGCATTCATGTGAACACGATAACTCAAAAACTTAAATAGCTAGATGGATAAATTTGTTTGCACAGTTTTATCATAAAGAAAGTATGTCCGTATCAAATTTTGACAAAATCCCTCAAAGAGTTGACAGTCTGTCAGTCTGTTTATTCGCATGCTTGTGAACACGATAACGCCTTAACACAATGACTTAGATAAAGGAAATTTGGTAAGTGACCGTCTAACCTTAATTGTAGATTCCTTTCCAGTTTTGTTTTCAATCGGTTAAAATAAAGGCGTTTAAATTGGGAAACTAGTGGATTGCCATGGTATTCAGGGATACAGAGGTTTGCATTTTTATCCGAGCGGGGGAGTAGGGGAAATGGAATCTTTTTGGGAAGTATACGAGAAAGTTTTGCGGAGACCACTCCCACTGGTTTTAAAATCGTGATGAACTTTGGTAATTTTACGAAATGATCAAGTGTAACACAAAATATTTTTCAGTAATAATGTAAAATTTGTATTTATTCTTTAGATAATTTATTCATGTTGGAGTTCAGCCCATATTACTTGCCTGGAGTTAATAAATGTAGTTAGAATCAACACTGAACATGTTGTGGAAGAAATTTCATTACAAAAATTCAGGGTTGAAACCTTACAACAGAATTTTCGATTCAATTGGTTGAATCGTTGGGAATCTCTTCATGATTTGAAATATTAAACCAAATTCCAAAAGGTAACAATAAAAAACTAAAATTATTCAAATATAGATATATTTCCCAAAATCATATAGTATATAAAATCTTATTTGTATTCTCTTCTTACATTCTCTGAGTGTAGAATTTTTCGGTAAAATCCAACATTTATAGATTTGATATTACATACCAAGATTTCAGCATGAAAATAATAAATGGACATTTTATGCTGGAGTAAAAATCCAGCAAAAAACGCCAACATCATTTCATTTTCGAAATGATGTAAGATGTTTTCATACCATTTCCAAGAAACTTAAAAGTTATTTCTGATCAAGATTATAAAAAAAAATTAATAGAAATTCGAAATAAAATGCATAGAACCTATATAAAATGAACGTGACATAACAATGAATTCCTACCTATTGAATTCATACAGCTTCTTAGTATAGGTAATCAAGGAAAACAAAGTAGAATCTGCAGCAAAGATGTTGAAAAAAGACATATAAATCCGTAGAAGAATCCAATTTCATGAAAAGAAAAATGAGAAATGGATAAAAGTCAACTAAATGAATCCCCAAGAAAGAGATAGAAGGTCGAAATTAAAAAAACAGAAAAAGAAAGAATCGCTAGAGATTATATAGGAGAAAAAGATTAAAATCTAATCACATATTTGATAAATAGGATGTGTCAGATTGTCTGAAGGATATATATTCGTCTGAGAAGAGGAATAAAAACGAAAAAGGACAGAAAAAAAGTAAATCTTTAATACCTGATATAAGTTCTTTTAATGAACTGGAATTCGCTGAATATACTTAGGCAGTTTATTTCACATAAGGAATACTTCATTTACCAAACGTCACTGATCTATGAGAAAATATTTGACTCTATTTTGAGATTAAAAGTTTTTCCTGGAATTTTATTAGCATTGAGATTTTTTCAGTTAGTCAGTTGCATGCGCGTATGTGTTTATATCTTCTTAAGGGTATGCATTTGTTATTTGAAATGTTATTTCTTGAATCCGGTTAGCCTCTTTGAAGAAGAGTTCCTGTTTAAGTAGTTAACCCCCGTAATTTGTTATGTCTGTTATCTTTTTATTGCTTTTCTTTTTTCACTTTTTGTTGAAACATGTTCTGTTACATGTCACACTGTTCTAGAGAACAAACTTAACAAGGGCGTGTTGCTTTTGTATTTGTATATATTTATATATTTAGATTCCTTTTTTTATCTTTTGCTATCTTTCTTGGTTAATTTTTTGTGTTTGTATATTTGGATTTTTCCCTTCTGTTACCTTTGCCAGTTAACACTTCGCATGTAAGATTTAAACAAATAGATTTAAGTTCTTCCATTCCTCTCCATGCATGGTGCAAATTATCAGAAGAAAAAGACAAAGTTGTGCATTGTTAGTTCAGCAACAAAGTATATATGTTATGCACGCCATTAATGAAGCATTTCTTTCACAAAAACAAAAATCCCAGCTATATGCAATCAAGTAGTGTCCCAGATAGCACGTAAGTTTGCAGCAAGTTTGATTTTGACTTGTCATGGCAAAATTTGACGCGTCAAACTTGAAATGAACTTGTAGCTAGTTCGCTGTGACAACTAGCCCTCGCTTGCAAATCAAACTTGCAGCAAGTTTGCAAAACAAGCTTGATGCAAAGATAGCACAAAGAGATAATTATCTTTGTCTCTGTTTTAAAAAAAAACATCCGATTTTTAATAGCATCTCCTAGACCGTCCTTCTTTTTATTAATTCAATAAATCAATCATAATTTGTAAAAAAAACTAACTTTTTTATAAAAAAGTTTTTGAAACATCTTCCATCTTTTTACTAAATATATCGCACTCGCACTTTAAAGAAAACTATATCGCCTTTTTTCTTAATGTTGAAATTTTAGCGTTTATAAACAAAATTAAACCGAAAAAACAGTCAATGTTTGTTGAAAAATAAACTTATACATTTCGTCCCATTTTAACGTAATTACTTTTGAACTCTAATTTCATAATTTATTCTACTAGCAAAACGTTGTTATTAGCGAAAATCGCTCTCTCTTTGACTTCAAATCATATTCTTAACTCAAAAAATTAATGAAATCAAGAAAAGTTTAAAATAAATCGTATACGAATCGAATCGAACGATGTATTAGCGAAATCTATCTTCTCCTCTCAGAGTTCAGCTGGCTCAATGGTTAGCGTCTCCGCTTCGGAAGCGGGAGGTCGCGAGTTCTATCCCGGGTTTTGTTCGTATTCTGTTTTTGCTATAATTTGCAATGTGTTTGCACGGCAAGCTTGTGGCAAACTTGCTGGAAGTTCGTTCCATGGTGACTTTGAAGCTTTCGTTAACTTGCTGCAAGCTTGCACTCTTGTCATGACAAGTTTGTGGCAAGCTTGCACTCTTGTCATGACAAATTTGTGGCAAGCTTGCTGCAAACTAAAATTGCTGTCTGGGGTATTCAATTCTTGCTCAGGTGAGAGACGTAAAATGCGTAGTGGTAAATTAATTTGAAACATATCGCATATGGGGAAAACGAATGACAACAAGTTTATAGATAAAATACGCAGTTATTTTTTATCATGGTACATTAAAGGCATGTTATTTAGCACCATTAAATGGTCTTTAAGGTTTCTGATGCAAGATTTATATTAGGTTATGTAGCGCCAAACTATTGAAGGCGAAATATCCCATACAGTATGTTGTACTTGTATGCGTAATCAGGAAGACATGGCTGTCACAAATATTTATTCTGTTATTATTTTTAATATCTAGATTCTACAAACATAAATTTAAGATAAAAATAATATGCTTAGTTTTCATTTTATTGTATTTTTTATATAATGAGGTTGTTATTGCTATTTTTATTTTGCTATGTTTAGTTTATTTCTTTTGTTTCCTAGGAGTAATATCGGCTGGTGCTAATTCAGGTTTCCATCAACCAATACAGTTTTTATACAGGATTTTTAAAAGTATTTTTAGATTTTTAACCTTATTTATTTTAGAGTGTTGCGTTTTCTCCTTGCACGTAACTTTTAAAATTCAGAATCTTGAACCCTTTCTTATTCTATCTTTTGATGGATATAAAACAGATTTTTTCTAACCCGTGTTGGCTGTAGAATAATTTTATTAGGTGTAAATGTATTGTATATTATTGTATTTAATCTGCATTATTTTTTTATTATTCATTACGCGATTATGTTTTTTGTAGCAATTAAATAGTAGTCCTTATTAAATCAAAAAAAAAAATTCCCCTGTTGGTCCACTAACCTTAAACTTCTGGATCTACAGAATAGTCATGGGTGATTAATAAATTAATAACTGTAAACTTATTTGAGAGAAATTACTTTCGATTTGGTTTAACACATTTTTTCGTATGTTTCATATTCCAGATACATTAAAAACCTTGAATTTCAGAAATGTATTGGCAATAGAGCCTTGCGATAACCAAACGGCACCAAACCCAAAACTTAAATATATATCGGACATTTAATATAATAGTAAGATCAAAATTTTTCACTAATTATGTAATGGGACAGAATCTAATGGATAGTAAAAAGTGATGAAGAGTAATATAATGAAATTTCTAATTAAGTAACACAACTAATATTATTTACATTTTTTGAAAAAATTATGGACGCTAGACTTCGCCCGCTTGTTGTCGAAGTTAAGGTAGAGAAAAGCAAAAATCGTGTTCTCTATATGTAAACGATTTGAGATAGTCGTTTTCCTCTTAACTATGAACTGCCAATGTTCTACGTCAGGTTTTTGATTATAACAATTGTTTCCTGTTTCCAACTCACACTGCACCATTAATGTAGCATTAAGAAATTAATGGTCCTATCATTTAGGAGATGCGCATTTTTTTCCATTCAAAGTTGATATATATTTTCAGTCTTAAAATATTTTGTGCAACCAGAAAAAATTATGGATCTCAAAAAATAAAAAAAATCTGCCGGCAAGCTGGAATGAGAAGGTAGATTCCTTTTTGTTCGGAGATTTAAGGACAAGAAAATACCCTCCTCTACCATTTTCTATTCTAATTTCATAAAGGTTGAAGATAATGCAACTGGCGAGAGCTCTTAAACATGGTGTCACAAGCATTGGTTTAAAAACTGTCAAAATTAGGGTTAGAAAATCAATTTTGAGCCCTTAACTGCTAAACAATTCATTTATCAAAAAACTTTCAAAACAGAAGCTGTTCGTTATGATGACGCGTTGATTCTAATTATTTATAATTTGAATTATCCGTCTATCTTCAATCGCAAGGGAGTTACAGAGGATGCAAGTTTAACACCTTCCACCATTTCCAATTCCTCTTACCTGGATGCCTATCTGCGAACTCGGCCAAAATTTCCACACTCCTTACATCATATCCCTCAAAGGTTCAAATCCAGTCAAAATTACTCTATCTGTCTCTATATATAAACTTTTAAAAGAGGAGTGGTTTTGGGTTTTAGGGTTCATTCTCAAACCCTTATAATGAAAACCATTGCAATAGTTATTGTCCCAATAAGAAATCAAACTAAAAATGTTCTAAATCATTTCAAAAGTAGCGATTATAAGATTTTGATATATTTTGGAGGAAAAGAATAGAAAGATATCCCAGATAACAAAGAAAGATTGTCTGAAAGGTTTTGGAAACCTTCTCGTCAGCAAGGGTAAAAGATTGTCACAAAGGTTTCAATGACAAGGGTTGAACCTTTCGGCGAGGTAGCGGAAAGGTTCGCTAGTCAACAAGAAATAAGGTTTTCAGTAAGATTTCCCCAAGCATTTATTAAAAGCTTACAGGCTTTTCAGAACGTTGTTAAGGGCCCCCCTTCGGCGGACAAAATAGAACCCCCCTTTCCCCTCTAAGACGTACTCCTACAAAGGGGTCCATCCCCCAGTTTTTTCACCCCCTCTTCAAAGCAGTACTCTTAGAGAGGGGTCCAACCTCTTTTTATCCCCCTTCCACTCACGTCATCTTAGAGTTATCTGGAATGGCAATTAATCAAACTTAACTATTGATTTTAATTAATCTAATTTTTAAGTGAACTTACTTAGATCCAAAATTTCAAATGACTCCGAGATGGGGATCGAACCCGCGTTCATAGAGGTGGAAGGCAAACGCAATAACCACTATACCGGACGAGGCTACATTCGATGGGACAAGTGGTTCATAAAAAGCTTTCCTACATCAATTTTGCGGGAATGGTTTCCGAAACGGTTTGCACGGAAATGGGTTCGAGGACTTGTCGTCCGAACCTTTTCGGTGAGGTAGTTGATAAAAAGCTTTCCTGTGTAATCCTTGCAGCAATGGTTTCCGAAACGATTTGCGAGGAAATGCTTTCGCGGACAGCCTATGGAAAGTGAAATGGCAACCTTTCCGCAAACATCTTTGCTATCTGGGATTTGGTTTCAAACATAATACCAGAAATTTTTATTTTTCAATTTTCGATTAAGTTATTTGACGAGGCATATTACTGGAGACAAAAAATACTGAGGATAACTTTCATGAAATGTAACGATCGAAATTAATCAAATTTTAAATATACGCTCAGGAAATTTCAGTTATATAACATTTCTTATATTTTCGTTTTGTGAATTCTCAATCTTCTGAAATTAAAGAAACATTTTAGAATTTCTAATTTAAAATTGCATATTGAGATTTCAGTGACAAAATAAGGTATTTGGATCTGTACAATCAACAACAAAAGAATAAAAGGTTATTTCCGATGCAACATAAGATTACAAATAATGAGAAATTCAAATTAAATTGCATACTCAAATTAAATTGTAGAACGGACATGACAGAAGTAGACATATCTACTTATTCAGCTAGTCTAGATAATCAAGCGAAACAAAATTGAATCAGCAGAAAAGATGCAAAAAACGTACATAAAATAAATCCAAAAGCCTTAGAAGAATCCCATTTCAAGAAAAGAAAAATGAGAAATGGATAAAAGTCAACTAAATGAATGCTCAGGAAAAGAGATAGAAGGTCGAAATTAAAAAACAGAAAATGAAGAAATCGCGAGAGATTATATAGGAGAAAAAGATTAAAATCTAATCACATCTTTGATAAATAGGATGTGCCAGATTGTATGCCGGATATATATTCGTCTGGGAAGAGGAATGAAAATTAAAAAGAACGAAAAAAAGTAAGTCTTTAATATCGGATGTGTGTTCTGTTAATAAACCCGAATTTTCTGAATATACTTTGAAAGTGGGTATTTCATAAGAGATACTTTATTTACCACTCGTTGTTAGTTTTTAAGAAAATGCTAAACTTATTTGGCTGGATTGCGAAGATTAAATGTCGTTTCTTGGAGTTTCATAGGTATTAGTTGTTTTGAAGTTAGCCAGCTGAATATGTAAGTATTCCATAAATGATAATCAATTTTTCTTCGAAATTAATATGTCTCTCATATGTGGATTCCTTGATTTTAAAAGGGAACTTCTGACATCAAGTTAAAAATAGAAAATTCGTGAAAAAAGGAATATTCTTTTCTTTAGAAGCCCCCATCTAACATTATACGAAGGTTTTGATGCTATACCACAACTTGGCTGTGTGTGAATGGCAGAAGTCAAATTTTTACGCCAAATGATGTATCTGCCTTCATCAAATTATAAACGAAAAATGATATTAATTTCGATCAAGGTTGAAGAAGTCCCCTTTCAAAATCGAGCGGTTAATATGTTATTAATTATAGACGACTGGTACCGATGCTGACGAGCTTGTTAACCGCTAATTAGCGACTGGTGCATATGCTGTACAGCCAACATTTTAGGATTTCTCTCCCCAAAATGAGCATATATCTTCAGTGTTTTATTTCCCTGTATTTGATTAATAGGCTAAATTCAAAGCGAAAAGCAAATTTGTTGTTAGACTGTTATAAAAACGATACGTTGTTACGTTAAAAATTGAATTACTACAAAAACCACACACACACGCACGCACACACATTAGATTTTTTATTTATTTTTCTTACAGCGCTAATATATATATTATCAGTACAACTTTTTGCAGAAGGTTTACAAATGGTTTATAAAATATAATAGTTTCAAAATATCGATAGTAATATTTCCTTCTTTACCCGTTAGTGCCCAGGGTCCTATTTATAAGACAGTTAGTTGCATTTCACTTCTGTTGCTAAATAGAATGTATTCCGTTGTTTCTTTTCTGCTTTGTTTAAGAAGTGAATAAGCATTAGAAAACTTCTAGAAGTTTTCAATATGCATATACCACCAATTAGCCAGATTTCAAAGTAAAAATATCGTCATTTTTCCTTTCATTTTTTTTCCAGGTAATGCAAGGAATAAGGACATGATTTTTTTATATTTTTGATATATTACTTTATATTTATGTACAAGAAAGGTTTAAAAAATTTTGTACCGATTTTATACATTTTTTTCTAACAACATTTTAAAAAAAAACGATATTTTTATTCTCCGAATATAATTTTGCTTCACATTTTACTTAATGTTGTTGCTTTAAACATAATTTTATTGAAATCTGTGCTTTAAATTAATTTGAACGTTGATGGGTTAATAAAGTAACGCGACATCATCTATTTTTTGTTATCATTTTATGAAAAATATTATGGATCTACGAGTTCCTCTGCCTCGTAAGCTCTATCAAAACACACCACGAACGCTACTCGTGACACAGCAGTTAGAGTTAGTCTATTATTTTACTATGCCAGCTCATGCGCGATGTGCAGTGTATTGCTAATGTGGTAAGACG
Source organism: Araneus ventricosus (assembly GCA_013235015.1). Classification (NCBI taxonomy): domain Eukaryota; kingdom Metazoa; phylum Arthropoda; class Arachnida; order Araneae; family Araneidae; genus Araneus; species Araneus ventricosus. The sequence continues at coordinate 7,761 of BGPR01025073.1, read as the reverse complement.
AGAATAAGTATTTCCACAGGTGGTTTAAGGAGACTAAATACATTGGTGTAAAAATGGTAAGGACTATTTTTCAGATTTAAAAATAAATTGGACTTAATAGAAATACAATGGTTCGCATTCATTTGCGTAGAATTGTCTGACATACGATCATTAGGACTCGCATTTTACAGTGAATATTCGGCCTCTAGGACATTTAGGGGACCTCTTAGAAAGTACTGAAATTCAAATAGTTTAAATAACAATATCTTTCCGAATATTAACGGTATTGAACTGGAATTTTTATATAAGTTGTTCAATATATCTGGCTTTGAAGTTGTGAAAAAAATGTCACTAGGTTGCGCACATTCGCAGTAAAAAATTATTTACTAAAAATACTTTTATTACCTGTAATATTCAAATCATTTGATTCAAATTTTAATTCAAAGTTTCTGTTTAGTCTCGATTGCAGCGCCTTCCCCAAGTGGGTGGCGAAGAGACAAACCCACCAGTTCTAGCGAAGAGTTGTTGATAGCTGGACTCAAAAGCCGGTGCTCCTCTATTAAGCAGGAGACCATATTTACCTCCTATCAAGCGGGTATTGTAAATTAATTGTCTATATTTGTATCTCCTACTAAGCGAGATCGTATAGCCATTAAAATGTGGTTTATTTCCAATGTTTAATAATTATATGATTAATTACTATTTAGCCACAGTCTCTCTTTTGTTTTGTTATATACCTATGTTAAGTTTTAAAATAAATGATTGAAAAAGAAATATAGTCCATGTCCATTTTAATTAAAAAAGAGCTATTGCAAACAGTTTCTTTTACATATTCTCAAATATTCCGTACAGTTTGGTTGAAGATTCTGCATGTCATAAACAAAAAAACATGCGGAAAAATCAGGGATTTTTTTAAAAAAACCTTTAAATCTTCACGATTATTTTGGCAATTTTTTCGAAAATGCATGTAAACATTTTGCACATCAATCAAAACCACTGATGAAAGTTTCAACTCATTATCAGCTTTCTGTAAAAAGGGGTTTTCCAAAATGATTTTCGTCTTCATCAATTTGTCGACGGTCCCCTAAATGTCCTAGTGACGGTATCTTCACTGTAAAATGTGAGTTCCGACGGTATTATGTCCCACAATTCTCCCCAACTGATTGGGAACATTGCATAAATATTAAGTCAAAATGTTCCGCATCTTAAAATTGGTCCTTAGCATTTGTCCAACAGAGTATTTAATTTTCCGATGAAAATTATTATATATTGATTTTTCTTTTTGCAGGTTTTTTTTTATTTAGATTTACAATGTTTGTACACCTGGAATTATGATATTTTTTTTACAACACAGCTCCTTATTTACCAGGTGTTGAAATTTTATAAGTGGTGCAACCTCTATGAATAAAAATGTTATAATTTTTTCTCAATATTAACTGTCAACAAATATATGAAACAAATTAAGTTTGCCAAGTTTTTATGCAGTGTGAAGAGAACCAATCTGCCAATGAGTTTCAGATAAAATGGTGAAATATGCAATTATGAAATATGTATATCTTGCAATCCGGAACAAAAATTCTTAACAGAGCCAGCAACGTGAACATAATAAGATAAGTAAATAATGTTATAATGACTCATAAGGAAGATAAACCATAAACTTTCTTTAAAAATTAAAAAATGTCTTCATGTTGATTAAGATTCAAATTTACTTAGAGTGTTTGTAATAGCGTTCCATGCTACCGCAATTTTGTTTTGTTCTCCATATTTTTCATAAAATAATAATTTTCTATTTTTATACAGTGGTGAAACACTTTATCAACTTTTAAGTTTATGTATAAAATAATAATAACTGTAATTTTTTATTTCATACAAGTTATTACAATGAATTTAACAATCATTACTTTCGTTCTCATAGTAAGAAGGTGCTTAAAAATCCATAATTAATTGGTTGTGCATAATCACTTAAAATTCCTTTCAAATTCCAATAGTTTTCACTTGTTATCATTAAAAATGAAGAAGTTATAAATTTCAACGATGTCTCTGTTGGGTTCAGATTTTTAGAAATTTAAATTGGCACATGCTAACTGATCCCGCACAGAGCTTTCTTTCTGCACAGAGCTTCTTTAGACACAGACCATGAAATTTCGGCCTCTGGCCCATTCTAACTCCGTAGTTGATAAGAAAGGTTACGGTTCATTGTGGCCGCGGTACTCATCACTCGTTAACTCTTTAATCCCGAGGAGACTTTTTTTCTTCTCCCTCCTTTAAAACCGGGACTTTTTTCGAGGAAACGACATGAATTGGACTCTCCCATCCTGTGTGGCCATTTTCTTCACCACCTCACCCCTACTGTAACATTCCCTTAAGGCGCACTGAAATGGGCTGTGGTTGGCAAGGATAATTGGACCACTACAGCACTTAAATCCTAAGCGATCTCAGAACCTCACCTCCCCTCAAAAGAAACCAACCACCTCAGACCACCCTCTCCACTGCTAAGGGGAAATTTTTAGACCGCCCGGGACGCAGATTTACAAACCCTACCCTGATAGAACTGAGGCAGGAAATCAGTCAATATCATTGGCTACGAGGAGCAGTGACGTCGTTTTCAGCTCTCGCACGTAGCGTACGGCAATCATAACAAAAAAAGAGTAGTCCTACTTTTCTTCTCCGTTTTCCCATAGTTGAGCACATAAAACATTCTTCCGTGGTTTGTAATAATTTTAAAAATGAAATTATTTTTTAAAATATCATAAAAAATAAAACATCCCACACTGCAAGAAATTATACCACTGAAAAGTACACGCGCGAGAGCAAAGAACGACGTCATCGGCTGTCGGCGAAGCGAGCCAATCATATTGTCCGATTTTCTGCCTCAGTTCTATCAGGGTAGGGTTTGTAAATATGCGGTATGAGAAGGTTAATCTGACGGATACGTCTTGATGAAAATGGAACGTATAACTGTTAGTTAAGGCATGTACCAAATGAAGATGGTTTATTAATGAATAATCTTAGAAAGAACAATATTTAAAGATATTTTTGAAAGTTTTAATTTTCAAGTATTAAAAATGAATCAATTAAAACTCTTAAGATGATACTAAAATAATGAAAGAATTATGTGACTAAGGAAAATGTAATGATAGCGGGTGAAAATACTCAGGGAAAAATTTTGTTAATCAAGGCTCGAACCCGAAACGCAGAACTATGAACCCGACGCGCTGATGACCATGCTATCGGGACTTACGGTTTGGGGGTGAAACGGAGAATTCGACTATAATTTATATAGCAGTGCGTATAACGGAAAAGTACCAGAAACAAAATTTTCACAATTGTGTGCTCCATGATGGTACCCTCAATTTGTGAATTAACACGGTTATCTGTTCGCTGACTTAAACTGTTTTGACGCTAATTTGAACCTTCTCTGGCTCGCTAAGAACATCTGCTTCATTTCTAACTAATTTCTTTTGAATTATTTCATCCAAAGTTTCATTATATTGTAAGGAATATTATGAAATCTGCGTCTGAAACCCATTTTTCTCAAGAAAAAATTGTTTTACACCAGAATGAATGTCTATGTCTGACAGGGAGGAGGCTACAAGTTATGTTTTGTAAATAAACTGATTGTTGCCATCGGCAAAAAGAAATAAACCTCATTTTCGCACTATGTACCTTAGCGCTATATATATATATATATATCCAAATATAACTAGTATATAATCATACAGATATAAAGTAAACAAGAATTAAATCCTATATCAAAAAGTCATTATTTGAACAATACATCAATTTTAAATAAAATCTAATAAATTGAAATTACTAAAGATGCCATAAGCAAAAATCAAGTTTATACATTATATGTCAACAAGTGAAAGAACACTGTTGTTATTTGAAATAATGAAATAGGCAATCCAAGTAAATGGAGTTTTCAACAATTAAAATAGCAGCTTGGCTCTGGACAAGCTTTAGCCAGGTTAAATTAATTTTGCTGTACAAACCATCCCTGTTACTATTGTTGTTGAAAAAACAAACAGGGTAATTTACCCTAAAATGAAAGAATTTAGAAAGAAAAGTCTTATACTAACCCTAACTATAAAGCATGACTATATAGAAACGACTAAAATTCAGGATAAATATATATATATATAGATAGATAGATGAGTAAAGTATAAAAAAATTAATGTATTCGTAGAAATTGTAATCCAAAATTACTATATCCTTCAATTAATTAGTGATTGGATCAATTTTATATATGAAATAGCTGTTGAGTTTCACAATTGAGTTGTTTTGTCTACTTACCCTGTGTTTGTCCACATGTACCACCCTCAAGAAAGGGTCATATAGAAGCTTTGTGGGGTCAACATCTACCGGCGATTGTCGGTGCCCTTTACTACAAAGGTTCCATTCGGGGTTCAATAATCCCCAGAAGTCGGGACCTAGGGAGGGAAACAGTATATTAAATCTCTACATATATGATTTTTGAACAGATGAAATTGAAAATTCATATTTTTGAATCATGCATATTTTAAAGTGTTTGTCAGTTATTATTATCAATCAGTATATGATTTATAGGAAGCAGGATTCCATTTGGTTATAAAATACTCTTGAGTTTTTTTTTTGTTTTAAATTTTATATACAATATATCCAAGGAATAAGTTCATGTTCACGTGTTTCACATCATATGAACATCGCCGATTTGATTTTCGAGTCCATTTTTCGTGTTGCAGCAGAAAATCTTCTTATCGTCACATCTCAGCATTAGACTAAGTAAAGCAACATTTTAGAACACAGGCACATTTATTTTTATCATGTGACTGGAATGTCACATGAATTTAAACCGCTATGCTTTACTAGGAGTAAAAATAATTCAAAAACTACTGTGAATTTCGTTTTGCTATTCAGTTCAATCTGTTCCCATTCTAATTATGAATTCATTTCTCAGTTTATTTCCATTTGGGCAAGATTATGGATCAGAAATCATCAAAATAATACCTTTAAAATACCTTTTAATATTTGTTTCTGGTCAAATCATTAACGATAACACTTTATCAAAGAATAAACTGCTAGGATTTTAATCAAAATGATGTAAACTCCTAATTTCTTTAAGCGTCTAACATTAACGATTCTCTATGCCGTTCACCTTAAATTACTTAATTACATTACCATTAATACATGGTACAATATGTTTCATGAAAACGGAATCAATTTTTCTCTTCGAATCCTACTATAAAAGGAGAAATTTCAATAAATCATCAGTTGACAATATGTCTCACGGAGACGAAGTCAATTTCAAACTTCGAAGTTTGATGGGGAAAAAATTCAATCTCTAATATATATAAAAGGCAATGTTTGTGTGCGTGTGTGTGTGTGTGTGTGTTTGTCTGCGATGTCCAGACGAATTTATCGCGCTTACAGCTATGAAATTTGGCACACAGGTAGTCGTAATGGTGATTGAATGCACCTCGAAACCGAAATTTTAAATTTTAACCTAGAATTTTTTTTATTTAATGTTTTGTGTTGTTTTGGTTGATTTTTCGCACTAATTTCTCAATAGATTGGTTTCGAATAATTGCACGACAAAAATAGATACACCATCGGAAAGAGCACGCGATTTCCGTTCTAATGAAGTTAGTTTTGAATTTCTAACGTAATTTACTGAATTTTGAGAAATTTTTAAAAAATACCCAGTTTTGGCATCAAGATGTTACTTTTGATTTTAAATTTGTTGCATCCGACTTTCTAATAACACTATTAATTTCAATTTTTTTCAGCTTATAACTAGAACGGTTCTGTCGGATTTAAAACAAGAATGATTAAAATATCTTTTATCGTTTTTTTTAAATTAATTTTTTTCTGGGCCGTTGCGAGTTATTTTTCTCGATCGAGTTCCAAAAGCGGAACTTCTTCGGAACGTTGATGCCAATTTTGATTGGCGGACGCGTAGGATACGTCATGACCTTCACCTGAATGAATTACTTCGATTATTATTTTCGGATTTTATTTATATTTTGCTTGCTGTATAATAATCATTTTTACGTTCCATTTTGTAATATTGTTTTGGATTAACGTACTCTGTACTGTAGCGTGAAAAAAAAAATAAGCAGGAAAATCAAAAAATGTGTATCTTTTGTTTTGATTTTGTTTTCAAAACTTTTTCATGTCATTGTGGGCGGTTCTTTTTTTTTCCATTTTGTTAAAGTCCTGATTCCACGGGCAACGCCGTGCGCGTACTGCTAGTATATATATAAACCATGATTTGTAAAAAAATAATTTAATATTTCCTCTTCTTTTTTCCAGTCTTTGAATTATCAATTGTACAATCTAAGAAGAATAATCCCTAACATAGTGTATTTAAATTTAATATTTAGTTGAAACCTTTTCCAATAAATGTTATTATTCAATTTTATATAATCGTAGATAGAACCTTATGGCCCAGAAAATATTTCTTTGAGAATCCTTGGGTATCTGTTTGCCGTCAAATCTTTAACGGTAACAATTTGTTAAAGAATAGCAGTTAGGATTATAATCAACATGATTTTGCTAACGTTTTACATTAACGATTCTCCATATCTTACACCTTCAATTTCTAAAAATATTACCATTAATACTTAGATTTTGAATGTAAGGCAATTTTTCCCGCAAAAACGGAATCAATTTGGCTCTTCGAAATTTAGCAGCGAGGAAGGGATTTCATTAAAATTCGTAAGGCAGAAACGTAATCAATTGAAAATGATGAAATTGAATGCAAGGAATTTTAATAAACCTTATCTTGTAAAACAAATAAATTTTTCCCATCCTCATCTTTTCCCCACTTTTTGAATTAATAATGCAATATTCTGTAACAATAATTCAAAAACTATTGTATTGAAAATTATTATTTAGTGAAGCCTTTTTTATTTTGAATTTTTTTATATTATATTTCGTATGCTCTAGATTATGGAACAGAAAATATCAAAATTTGCCTTGAATATATATTTCAAGTCGAATCTTGAACGATAGCAGTTCGTTAAAGAATAAACAGTTAGGATTATAATCAACATGATGTAGCTTTCTAATTTTGTTAACGGCTTGTATTAACGATTTTCCATACATTTCACCTTCAATTTCTATACGATATTACCATTAATACTTGCTTTCTCGAAATAAAGCAACATTTCTCACAAAAACGAATTTAATTTATCACTTCGAAACTTGCCAGAAAAGGAGGAATTTTTATAAACCATCACTTGGCAATATTTCTCACAGAAACAAAGTCAATTTCAAATTTCAAGCTTTGATGCAAGAAAATTCAATAAATCATAATTTGAAAAAACTATAATTTTAGTCTTTCCTGCACTTTCCCCTAGTCTTTGCATTATCAATACAGCAATCTAAGAGGAATAATACCGAACATAGTGTATCTAAAATTATTATTCAGTTGAAACCTCTTTCGATAAATATTATTATTCTATTCAATATTTTGAGAGATAATAGCTTATGTACCAGAAAATATCAAAATACATCCTTTGAGAATCCTTGGGTATTTGTTTCCCGTCAAATGTTTAACGATAACAATTTGCTAAAGAATAAACAGTTAGGATTATAATCAACATGGCGTAACTTCCCAATTTTGCTAACGATATTACTATCAATACTTGCTTTCTCGAAGTAAGGCAATGTTTTCCACAGAAACGGAGTCAATTTATCACTTCGAAACTAGCTTGCAAGGAAGGAATTTCTATAAATCATTACTTTGCAGGAGCAAAATTAGATTAAAATGTTGAGCTTTGATCCAAGAGATTTTAATAA